>JAQGBY010000037.1:0-80343 GCA_034698785.1 Mycogona germanica
TAGGCGTATTAAACGGAGAGGGTTGGAGAGTGGAATATGATTTTTAAGGTGCGCTCAATGTACAGCAAAACACGGTAGTTGATGTCTACTGTTTTTTATTTATAGGTTAGAGGTTATATGATGGGGACGATTTAAATACTGTATATAATCGGAATATCTAAAAGATAGTGGCAAATCGCAAACTTAATTTCCTTGTCCTTCTTCAGGTGCGATTGCTGTTCTCGCGGGTGAACGACGGCAACAACCTGAGCCCCATCTCTGGCAGCGGCCCCGTCTCGCTGAGCGACGCCAGCTGCCACGAGGCCTGCAGCGACAGCGAGGTGGTGGAGGACACGGAGACGGAGACTGAGGACGAAGATTGGGAAGGTTGTGAAGCTACGCATGTCTAACATTCACCTTCGTACATGACAGTTTTTGGCTTTCCTCGGCTTTTTTTTCCCTCTCTGGGCCGGCAGGAAGACACCTCTGTCGTCGCGTCAAATAGCCTGAGTTCCTAGTACGACCCTGGGATTGGTGGAAAAAAAATTCCACCCGCGCCAAAATAAGGATGCCGCGTCGTGATAGATGCGATCGCGCCACAAGTTGATAAAATTATCGAGTGTAAAGGCGAATTATATTTTCTTTTTTAAATGATTATACGTAAATCATCATTGGTTCCGCTGTCTTCGCCTTGCGCTTTCTATATTTTTTTAATAATAATATCCTCAGAAGTTGACAAAAGCGCAATCGGTGGCAGATTAGGTGCTGTGTTAAACAATAAGATTAATTGCGACTTGATAGATTTTATCGGTGCATTTGTAACTTCTGGTGCGTATAGTCCACGCGCCAGTTAGACGTGAAGTTAATTGTTATTAACCTGTTTTACGGGGCATTCAAATCGAAACCGATACTTGTTTTTGTTCATTTTACGTGTGAGAAGGTTTTATTTTTTTGCGTGCAGCAACTATTACGCAATCTGTAACCACTGGGAAACGAGTCAATGTCGTTCGACCGATACGATGAGGTGTCCTCCTTTCCCCCCACATGTCTTGTTTTGTGCCATTTTCTTCACCTCTTGCTTCGTGATCATCTCTCATCATTGGTTCATCTACACCCATTCTGTTTTTACCATTTTCCTCGTGTTTGTCTCCTGCCAGTTTTTTTCTCTCCCAGTTTTACGACTCTTACGTTTCAATAACCAGATTTTTGAAGACTTTTTTGTTATCTTGACTTGACAACTGAGGCATAGTGTGGTGCGACCACCCCCACCCAAACTTCATCTTAAAACTACAAAAAATTTGCCTTTAATTTTATTTTCATTCCTGCGATCTAGAAATGTTTCAGTAGTAAATATTCCGAGTAGTTTTTATGTTTTCCGAATATATTGTTGAACTCTTGACCAGGTTTGGCGTGAGCCTGCAAATCGATTGACACCTGGGATTGCGATTCTATTGTTAGTCGTTGAAATTCTGACTGCCAAGCATCACGTTAGTGAAGAGAAAATATTGGTAGCCCTCGCTATTGAGCTTGCAAATATAGTTTACCTAGATTCTGAATTACTTCCTGATCCGGTTCAAAGGAATTGCATGCTCTAATGTTTTCGCAATTTATAGAAATTAAATTTGCGATTTTTTTACAATGTTGAATGCCGATATTTAGTGAGCGGATATTATTTTCGATTTATTTACGTGAGTTTGTAACCGTTCGAAACCCGATCTCGTAGAATCCTTTATTTGCGATCATTTTCCGAAAAACGATTGTCGATGTGACGCTGACTTTGGTGCGCTCTTTAAGAGCGTTTGATTGTTACCCCGAGCTTTGAACGGTTCAGACAAGAGATGATTTCAAAGTTAAAAATTATTTGCTGTTTCTCACATTGTAGTATTCATTAGTATCGCCTATTGAAATTTCAAGTCTGATATTTTGTTTAGTCTACGAATTGTGGTATGTGTGTGTGATATAAATGTTGAACCGTTATTCTAAATTTTGGTATCTTTCATATTTTCTGTCTAGTTATAAGTTTAAAAATTTGTTGGTCTATCCGTTTAATTCTTTTTTTTTAATGTTACGGTTCTCAATCATAGGTTTTGTCCAGTTCGACATGTTTAGGTTCTTGGACAACGCATTGATTGTGATTGACCTTTTTTATAAAAAGAAATTGCTCGTGTCGCCAGATAGAACCACGTTTCAGAACGATCTCAGATGTGGAAACATTCAGTATGCCCAAAATTCTCGTCGACTAATCTTTAATCCGTCTAATGTTTAGAGGGCGCACAAATTTGTAGCGTTCTAAAAAAATTATAGACCAATTTTGTAGATATTATTTTAACCTCGCTCTTCAAATCTGTTCCAGATATTTTTTCTCAGGTGGTTTTAATTCAATTGACTGGAGGTTCACCCCTTTTTAGACTATTTTATGTTTAGATTAGATTCTGGAGAATTTTGGATACACTGATAATACGCGATTGGGTAGTGTCAGCCGGTTTGGTAATTTATTTTGAAAGCCTTGATGAAAAAGAGTTGATGTTGTTCACCCGTGGTCCTCCTCCTCTTCCAGCCGTGATAAAATCGCGATTAACAAATACAGCTACCAATTATCATAACATATAACTTGATATTCGTTAGAAAAATGAAATTATCACAACCAAATCAAGAAAATGATTAGGATTTTCTTCGTTGCCACTCAAGCCTTTCACTTATAATATTTTTAGTGCCTTGTGGTGTTCATTCTATTCTGAACTGCTATTTTTCCGCATCGATTTTTTATTTTCAAGTTTTTTAATTTAATCGACAACTCCTAAGTTTTTTTTCAACGTTATGGCGCAAATTTAAAGATTCAAAATTGATAACTGGGTCACGGAGACTGACTGCTCACGATTCCATTAAATTATAGTATGCAAGTATTATTTTATGATATTGGTATTTGTACCAGGATATGACAATTTAAACCCCGCCTCCTCATTTTCACCCACCAAATCCCATCTCGATCTTATTACAGCTCAAACTCAGGAACCTATACTTATATACTCGTCGATCTGAACAAGTGGCCAGACTTCGCACGACTCCGTTTCCTTTCTTTTTTCACCGAAATACTTTTTTTAAAATCTGATTGATGAATCCAGGTCTTCTCGATTAGAAAAATTCAGAACTTTGGTTGTTAAATTTCATAAGTCGATGATTGTCACACGTGACTCATAATTGTCATTCAAAAAATAAAAAGCTCTGTCCCGTTTGAGTGGTCAGCATGATTTTTCAGCATTTAAATTCGTCGCGCTAGAATTTGCTCTTCAAGATTTTGCCACCAAATCTTGTTTCTCAATGTTTCCATACAACAAACTCTGACGTTGTCGATCGACAATTGGTACTGGATAAATTGAGGCGTTCCAGGAGTTAGTAGGTTTCAATGAGTTAGCTATCCTTATTTATTTTAAAAAAATGTACGTTCCCCAGTCTCTTCATTTGGATGGTGGACCTGTGTCTTCTCCGAGCCGTCTCTGTTCGTATAACCTCATTATTGATATCAATCTGTTAGTTTATAGTTTGTTACTAGTTTTCTAACCATACATTCATTTTTTTAATAAGTCACGATACTCTTAGTCCTCTAATCTTCTATTTTAACGATCGCACTGAGGCGATACCAATTTTGTTGTTGTTGCAATATTGCAATTCCTGTATTCGTCCAGTTACGTTTCCGGAGCATAACTTCCACCCCGATTTCCCCATATTTTAGACTCGTTCGCCTTTCATCATAACATATTGTACATTCATTCATCGAATTATTCTGTATGTACCGTTAAACGATCTATTTCTCTAGATAAATCAGATTTCTATGTCTATACTTAGATTACTTTTGTGTATAAAATATATGTATTTTCCATAAAACATAAAAGAAACTAAAAAAAAAAATTGAGAACTTTTGCTACGCAAGAGGAACTATATTGCATGATGTAAACCAGAAATTGATGAGCTAATTTGTGCTGCAAAATAATTTCGGTTGCTAGCAGTATTTTGGTTATATTATCTTGCCACCTCTAATGATACGAATTATTTATTGTTACAGGCATGTTCACCCACTATGATAAAGTCACATTGTTAAAGTATTCTGAAATGTACGCGATACTCGGCTAAAAGTTTATGTAATTCTTTTTTTTTCTTTTTTTTTTTTTGCAAAATGCTATCGAAATGGCACCATCTGTTTCTTGGTAGTGTCGTTTTTTTAATAGTCTATTAAAAAATTACAAATGAATCGACAGATTGAAGTTCCTTATTCCGATTGTTGTTTCGTCGGAACCTCTCCCCGACCATTGAGAAGTGGTGTTGATAAAATAACGACCGGTATCCGCTAGAATGGTTCACAGTTTAGAAATAATGGCAGGAAAAAGTAAATAAATGTACTGGCGAATCGTAGCGTAATTCTGATATTTGTCTACCCGGATTGGGTCAGTAAAAATCAGTGAAGCTGAAGCGCCCCGATTATCGCAGTATCAAACGAAATAAAATTTTCGTCACCTTTTTATTCTGTCTCTAAACCTATTTTTCTATCAGGTTATTGAAAAGGTAGCTGACTCAAGTTGCATCCGTGTAAACGTTACAACTTCGCGTACGAGAAAATTGAGAAATGTTGTGATTGATGTCTTGATTCCGAAATTGTCTCAGCAATTTTTATTGGCACCTGGGAATTCTGGTTCTTCGCACTCCACTCGATCTGGCTTTCGAAGCCTCTTTTCCGTTTCACCTATCTCCCCCGAGTTACTCCCAATTTTAATTTTTATGTATGGTACGGTTTTATTTATTTTTTAATTAGGTTTTTTATTTAGGTTTTTTATTTTTTATATTTCAGGCGAAACAACGTACTTATGAGATGCCCATACCCCTCCTCGCTCTCCCCTTTTATTTGGATGTCCCTCGATCAAGTTTTCCTAGCTGCAGTGTGTGTGTGCAAGTATTTTGCAGGAAATCCGTGTGAGTTGATTAGTTGTATCGTTGATTGAGTGAATGGAGAAATCCAATCGAAATCGAATCGTGTCAAATCGAAAAACAAATGCCAGCGGTATTAGCAACTTTTATATATATTTACGAAACGAAACTGTTCTTCGATGACCGTTTGGAGTCACCCCACTGTTTTTACTCTCCACTATTTTTGGGAATCTTGAATGTCAACGTGCCCCTTTTCAGACGTAGTCACTATTCGGTTAAAACTTTGACACTAGCTTTAAGCGCATTGAATTTTATTCCGACCAATTTTTAATACGCACGTGGGTTTGACATTTTAAAATTGCATTTTTATTGAATTAAATTTTTATTTTTGCTTTTGATTGAAATCGAAGATTTTAAAATCCATGCTCAGCTTGTCTGGCAGCCAAACTTTTGTGCGAGGTTATCGTACGTGTATCGTTTGTGGGGTTAGGTCATCTGAGATAGTCTTGATCACAATTATAGAATTTGTTTTACGTATACAATGACCAGCCAGTTTACGTTTAAGTTAGCGTTTTAATTATTTCGGTCGACTACATGTAGTAAGTTGTGCAACTCTACAGTTGCAACTCTACGCAGTTAAATTATGCCGCTTATCATTTTCATTTTGCGGAAGCAATTCAACATAACTGACTTCATATTCCCGCGTATAATATTCCAGTGTCCCCTACCTACGATTTTCCCTGTGATTCATGTGTGTTCCAAAAAAAAAAGCATGACCCTACATATTTATTTAATCCGATTCTTCCAAAATATTTTGCCGAATTGATTTTTATTGCGAATTTTATTTAAATTTTTTGAGTCAGTGCGCGATCGGTCACTTCATTTGTAACGTTCCACAGAACCAGTAATGACTAATCTTCAAAAGATTTCGCTGTCCACCAAGAGCTCATTTTTTTTCTTTGGGCACTATTTTTAGACAATCTAGACAAATATTTATATAATTTGATAAAATATTTAAGAAGTATGATTAAATTCGTAGGAATCATAGTTTTTTTTTAAAGCAGTGTACGTGATCGCAAACGACAGATTCATTTCGAAGCATCTGTAGATGGTGCGAATGTAAAATATATATATATGGAGGGCGCGAATGAAAATGATATGGATTCGCAACAATTATTATCTTTTATTTCTCATTTAATCGTCGATACCAAAAAAAAAAAAGGAAAATTCGTTAAAGCTCGCTGAACAACAATTTATGTTACGAACAATTGCTGTATGGCGGTACGACAAGGTTGTAATCGAGTGTTTATGAAATTCATGCATTTATCCCTCGAATCAGTTGATAAATTTTCGTTTAACTTGAAACATTTTTAACGTCTGCGAACAAAAGTAAAAGGTCAAAAATCTCCCCCGCCAGAGGTTACTTCATGCGGGGTCAACGAATCGCATTGCTGGACAAGTCGTAATTTATGCGATTTTGAAATGTGATCAAAAATTGGTCCCGCTTTCGTCTTCGAAGGTGGACTGTGCATTTTAAGTTTAGAGGGGCTATTCAGATCTTTATGAAAATTAAGTTTTTTGGGAGTATTTCTGCGGTTTTCTTGTTCAAATATTATATATATTTTTTAATTTGACCGTAGTGAGTAGATCCATGGAGATCAGGAGATCATGTTCCCCTCTTTACGTTTGTCTGCACCATTCGAGGAGCACATATTCTATCGAACCCGGGATCGTTTGAATTATTTGAATTTCTTTGATAAGTTTGTGGCTGTTTTCACCAGTTGGTTCCGCACGTCTTTTTGGACCCCCGCCGTAATTTGGGATAATTTCGTTATTTACGTTCGCAAGTCTGGTTTATGTAGTACTGATCGGAGATACTCAAGCGAAACGAAAAACAAAAAAATATTTATATATGGATCTCTTCGTTTAGCTAGACTCTGTAAATAATAAGTGTACATTTAATTTCAGTCCCTGTTGCATGTGTGTTTCAATTTACCCATCGAATACAGAGTTAGAAACGTATGTTATATGTTGCAACTGGAGAATGTTCTTGAGCGCGAGGGTGTGCTGCGATCCTCAATTGCAATTCTTTAAAATCGATCTAATGGGAATGTTTATCTAATGTTGTTGAGACGCACACATACTTGTGTATATCTTTCAGATGTAGGACTTTCTCTCGTTGCAAACATTTTAGGAGGTGGTTAGCATTTCATTGTTGAGACAATCGTTTAGTATAGTTTGGTAGGCCCTGTTATTGCCTGCATTAGTATGCCCCCAGTATTTTTTTGTTTGTGTTTGTTTAAGGTTGTTGCTTGTCGGGGTTGGTATGAAAAAGAGTATCCGAAAGATTAAGGAACGTATCGAAGCAGCCACGTCATTTCGGGGTTGACCGATGCATTTTGTTATTTTGTCGTTTCGATATTGGTCGAATCGGAAGATTTTACAACTTTCAAGTACCAGTATTTAGCAGAGAATTGTGCAAGCGATTTTTTGGATTAAAACCAATTGACTTTTTTCAAAATTATGTGTTAGATAGAATTTTTTTTTTTTAATTGACCTTTTCGACGAAATAGTTCATATAGAAGTATGTTTACGGACTTATGAGAGTGAAAAAAGCCACGGTCTGACCAGTTCTGATGGTATGCTCATGCGCTGTGCGAACAAGATCTTTGTACATACTATTTGTTTTTGTACGTATACATGGTGAAAATAAAAATTCAACGTAAAGATCACATACTGGATAATACATGTACAGTTTAGTTATTATAATGGAACATGGCGTTCTAGATTTCAACAGTCACTACAATGATCAAATTTTTAATTTATGTGCGTTTTGTACCGCAAATATAACTCCAATGTTATGAAGCCGGGTGCCAAAATAACTGTAAGCGTCAGATTCCCAGAATCTATCCTTCCTCTTCCTTCCCTCCCCTCCCCTTCGAGATCGACGCGCCCCCTGTCACCTCAATAGGTGACCAATGGTAAGCAGGGGTGGCGCTGGGGGTCATGAAGAGGGGCTTGCTTGGTCGGCGATTTTCGCGCCAAGTTCTGGGTCACTTCCCTTAAAACAATTCTCCAAGTTGGTTGGATTTTTCGGGGGAAAATGGAAACCGGTAGTAATCAAATTATATCGAACAACTGAATAATATGAACAGTAACGAAAATCGTGGCATCGACGTGCAGTGCAATTAGTGAACGCTCGACGGGATTTTCTCTTTGACGACTGAGTGTTCGCGGAATACAAATTTGCAAGGTGTAAAGGCCGCCCACAAGTGGGAAGCATATCAGCCGTGTTGCAGTGCTGAAAAACGGACAATCACCCACGCGTAAAAAGAAGGCTGAGAGGCGATGCGGTGTGCAAGCTGCCCATCCACGGTAAAGACTGGAAGGATGTTTCATCTCCATGATGTCCGTGGGACGATGCGGTGTTCAAGCCGCTCATCCACAGTAAATCTCGATTGACGGAGAAAACCCTGAGTTCCGACGCGATGAAATTGCAATTTGAATTCTTCTCTGAGAACATGTGTGGACGATACTACGCGACGGCAGTGAACAGTAAGAAGGGGTCACTCCCCGACTTTTTGGAACAATAATTGAATAAGAGATTATTTTTGTGGCATTGTTGAAATTGAAAGAGTTCAATGTTGATCGATTGTTTTGATCCTTATAAAGCTTACCAGGGGTATGGTTTCCCGACGAATCTTTGGGGCGAAGAAAAATCTTCGGCGCCCTGTGATTGGTTGATTTGGTGACGTTTCCCAACTTCGAAAGCGAAACGTCACCAAATCAGCCAATCACAGGGCGCCGAAGGTTCGTCGGGAAACCATACCCTGGAGAAGAGTCAATGGGAGTTTTATTTCTTTCCCTCTTAAATTGTGAAATGAATCAGAAGTGGAGGAAAATCATTGAGATTTTATAAACACTTACATAACTTAAGATAATTGTTAATAAATCGCTGGACACGATAATATGAATATGATTTTTTTGAACATGATTTGTGTTCAATAAGTTTTTATATTTTTTCGAACTCGACAAGTTATACAATACATGAAGTATTTTTAATAAACAACGTTTATTGAATTGCTTGTTGCCGCATCATATTATCGTGTCCAGCGATTTATTAACAATTCTCTTGTGCAATTCAATACACTACATCTTCAAACTCACTTAGAATTCATCTTACATAACTGTTTAACATTTTCATTTGAAACGGTCAAAGATTCGATCTTCAGGGCGTAATTGACCCATTGCGTCATTATTTTGCTGACTGGGGAATCAAAAACGTTTGTATAGGGGAGCTGCTAAGGACACTCGAATTAACGATGCATAATTTGAAACTTTTTATCACTACTAATTATCTGCTTCAATGGCGTTTCTTTTACAACAATATCGGTCACCTGAAAAGACGTGGACACACAGTCAGGAATTGTTTTTATGTCAGATAAATTTTAATAGAACTTTTTATTGCAACAAACAACCATTCACCATCCTAACCAGATACATTATAACTTATGTTATTTGACAGAGCCGATTTATTTTTTCTTCACGCAAACTAATATTTATTTTTTTGGATCTAATGCTGCTTCGTTTCTTTTACGAAAAACTAGATTGTAACTAGCACACAATACGGCAACTATATAATACCTGCTTTTTAAAAAAAGAAATACACATTAATGATTAATTTTGCTCACTTTTTTTTGCCGATTTATGTCCACATTTAACGTTATAGGCAATTTCGCCGATTATTTTTTCACGTACTGCGAGGTAAAGCAGCACTATAATTTCCAGTTTGACAATTTTTGTATAGGTACGCAATAACTAGACAAATGCTCTTGCAAAGCAATTCGAATAATGCGTAACAGGCGGACGATGTTATGGAACAAGGTTTGATTTGAGAAAATAAAAATGAGACATTGATGTTTGATTATTTTCACTTCCATTTTCATGGTCTGGATCCAATTTCCATTCATTCTCGAAATAGGACGTTGAACCTCATTTCATAACATTGTTCACCGATGAGAACAGCTGGTGCTGTCAAGATTTGCCTTGTTTTTATTTTTGCGATGATTTATAGCAGTGTTTTTTACTTCATTATACTGTATATACAGTGTACACAAGGCTTCAAGTAAATAGTGGATGTTCTGCATTTCAACTGGGGACCCCTAAATTTACAAATGCTGTACTTTCCATTTCTAATATAGGTCCTTTTTTAATTCTATTGTACGTGCACCGAAACCTAGGTACGAATATAATTTTTGCAGCACAATTTGTTTTTATTTTTATTTTGACAGACGACACTCAATTGTTTTTTATTTTATTTTTGCTAGTACACTGGAGATGACGCGATCAAGGTTTACCGGGTCCAACTCTGGGGAAACTCGGATCAACAACGCATATATATAGCCTATACATACAAATGATCGGCTATCTTTGTTTGTTTCAATTTAAAAAAAAAAAAAGATAAAACTGCTCCCACCCCCGCTCTCGTACGCGCCACAATTATATTGACAGTAGAAAGGCATCGGAGCACGAGTGCAGCAAAGAAGAATATAGGTCCGTCCAAATATGACACGTAAAAAAACACTTATTGTACAACAGGGGGGCGTCCCGCCACTGACCCACTATTTTTTTTTCTTCTCCACCTCTTGTCCTCCAACTTAGGTCCTCACCAGCACCACGTAAACATACATGCGTCGCTACAAGTACCCCGTGTCTCGATTTTTTCCCTATATACACGAACTATTTACAGAGATATTTTTTTCGATGCGGATTGTGGAAAAAGAGGAATGAGTCCTAGTCATTGATATTTATTCGATCCAAGGAGAAATTGCTGGCGAGATGGAGGACAAGCTGGGACATTCATATATATATTTTAATATATATATATATATATATATATATAGGTCAAATATCTTGCATAACAATCACAAGAGACAAGATATTTTTTTTATACAAGAGTGTAAAATGAGCTCAAGGGTAGCAACCTTGACTGGACACACTGCGACACTGATAGTTTTCTTATTGATATATTGCGAGGAGAAAAATGCGGAAATGAAACGGGTTGATTAAAAAATTTCATGAAACTGGTTGATTAAAAAATTTCCGGATTGAACTGATAAAAGAGATTATTAGACCGAGTTTTTAAAAAATAGGGTAAATACGAAATGGCTCAGCGTGACTTGGTGGAGGATGGGGGCGTCACAATCACATCCGGTTAACGATATCGATCGTTCAATCGATCTTTCACCGTCTTTTTATTTTATTGGCGGGTTTTTGGCCAGTTTATCGAAAGAAAGTTGTTTTTATACCGCCGATTGTCTTTAAAAGGGTGACATTTGTTAGGCAAAGTCGTTTTTGGAATTTTTAAAGATGTTGTATGGTTAAATTTAATTTCCGATTGAACGTCAAAACGCTGATGACGACATGTTAAGCCGGATGGGATTGCGGTTTGTGGTCAAGCTTGATCAATATAGTACTAGCAGGTTGGTCGAAATCGTCGACATGTGGTGCAGATGACTGAATAATTCGGCAAAAACGCGTGATTGTCTTGCAACAATTGGTTCAAATGACATGAAATTCTTATTCGACGAAAAAAGATAAGAAAAAGAAAAAACGTACGCCTGAAATTGTGAAAATCAGCTCGGATGACAAACGTAATTTCTGGATATTTCCCCCCGAAACTTTTTCGATTTCTACGTCAAGGTTTTCGTTTACAAACTATCAAGATTGATTGGCTGTTATTAAATTCGATTGAAGCAAACATCACCCTATATCTGTAGAGCAACACTAGAATTGGTTTTGATTTTTACGGATACAGGGTGTGACTTGTGATGTGTTTTTTTCTTCTCATTATTAAAAGAGTTGATTTCCCTCACTTGGCCATACGTTTTTAAATGTTCAATTAGGCTAGTCACCTAGACCTGTCTCCCGACTACACATGAAAAATGAAAAAGAATCCGCTATATATACTTGTATACAAAACTAACAATAAGGCATTTTATCATAATAGCAGAATCTCTTTTCACTGCACCGTTTAACAGACCACCGCTGCTGTACTGGGAATATTGATCTGAATTCACCGTGTCTTGCTGGAGCTCATATGCGTTGTATTTGTCAATAATACTTGAAGAGGACAAATCATTTTTTTCTTATTTTAAAAATGTATCAGAATAAAAGTGTCATCTGTTCGCTAGAACCTGATAAGAGCTTAAAGACGAGTAGTACAAGAAAAACTTAAAAAAACATTTATGTGCTTCTTAGAATACCGTATTTGGTGCGGGGAGCGGGAAATAACTTGAATGCTCAAATCTGCGTTTCTTTGTGCTTAAGACAAGATGGACAGAATTTTGATAAGAACGTCTTACAATTAGATTTTTGGAAATTGTGCATTGCCACGACTTCGTCGTTTCCTGATATCACATTTCTGGCTGCCTAACATTAAATTTGAATTACTTCCATTTTTCAATCACTGTCCATTTTGTTTTAAGCATTAATACCATTTATCAGCACTAAAAGTCTAGCCTGTATTACAAAATAATTGAAAGTTGCAATGAGGCGGTAACATCATTTTACTCTTTATTTAAAGTAATTACTTTACTCGTATTTACTTTTAAGAGTTTTGGTTTGTTACCGTTTCATTGGCTCTCGAAATCAAAGCATTGATGGATCAAATGTTGGTGAAAATGGTATTCGAATGGGGAAATGATTTATGCAAAACGAGGAAAATGTTCTATCGTTTGCAACGTTTTTGCAGACTTATGCAAACGATAAATCATGTATAAAATGATAAAAATCCAAAAAAACAAACAAAAAGAAAGAGATTATATGCAAATGTTTCCTATTTATTAACTGTACACCAACGAGCAAAGCAATGCTTAGTTAATTGTAATTTTAAATCTTCAGAGATGATAAATGACGGTAGGAGGGGCAATAACATCTAGAGTGTTTCGAATCACTGTTCTCAATTAGAAAAAGGACGAATTAGTGTATCGATGACTAAAGCTTTAGCGATAGAACCGGGAAATCACATACATTATTTTTCTTAAATGTCAGAAGATCAATGTACAGTAGATGCTGTCTTGCTTTAGAAATGCGCAATAGCTAGTCTGTTAAGAAAATGACGAATTCTCTAAAATTCGAATGCAAATATGAAATTACAGGACCCCTGTCTCGGTTCCCGACATGCAATTCGATTAAAAGAAAATTAGAATTGGGATTGATTAGCTAACCAAAGCGAAACACAAACTCGCTTTCGAAGCGCTAAATTAATTAGAGACGTTCTATTTTCAAATTTCACTGACGTGTAAAATTCAGCCCTAATAAAATTAAAATAAAACAGAATTAAAATTGCAAAAGTTCTCATTTTGCCGAATGAATGTTGTTTCAGTCTGAAGTTCAGAGTGTAATTCCTGTAGGGCATTTGTGTCATGGGAATAAATCTAAAAGCAAACATAAGCCAGTGGCATGCCATATGTGATATTGATTGATTGATTGGACATGGCACCTGCAAATGCGTTACAATTAAATGACTTTAGGCCTATCGACGATTGAGACAGCAAGTTTCATTGTTCAAGAGGATAATTCAACAAATACTACCGAAACTAATTCAAAGTTAACGTCTGATTCAATGATTGGTAGATTGTGAAAGCGCCAAACTGAAACGCTTTCATATTGAAACACACGCAAGGGTTTGTGTATTTTTAAATTATCCTTTTCAACAACTGCCGACGTGCATTCCTCATTCTTAAGTTGTTTTAACAGCTAGAAAAATCGTCTAACGATAATATGATTTTTTGATGATCAAATTCTTGCTATGCAAAATCCGACAGATGGCGTTCTTAAACATTTTAAAACAAGAAAACTACGACGAATGTGGAATTCGTACCGATTCAAATATTAATCGCTGTGGTGGTGGTGGTGGTGGTGGTGGATGAATGTGGTGGGGCGGTGGGACGTTTTATGGTTCTCGCTCACTCTTTTTATCTCTAAATTCCTAAAAACTTAACACTATAATAGAGTCCTCTATATCGATTATCATCGTCGGTATTATTTAAATGTACAGTTATACTTCTACACTAGAGCACTGCTTTGCAAAATATCTACTATATTGGGTGAAAAACGAGTACACATATTGTTCATTCAAGCAAAATCACCAATTAAAAAGTTGAATCACTGTTTGATTTGTTTTGTTTTTCCCTTAAAAAGAAAACGAAATAACTTGCACCTGTCTCCCTCTATATATATCGACAAAATAGAAGATCAACTTTTTTGTTGTTGTTTAGTTTGTTGTGGAGTTTCTCCTCTCACACACCAAACTCGCCACACGCCGCCGGGGATCCAACTTCCGGTCACTTTGCTGGACACACACACACACACGTGTAACTACGATTGTTTTGACGTGTGCTACGTGTTGCAGTGTTCCGCGATGACCTCACCTAGGTCACTATCGTTGTGGAGGGCGAAGTGACATTTGGTAACTTGTGTCCGTGGTAATCGCTCGCGATCCTCAGGTGGTGTTGCGGCCCTGCAGGTGGAGAGTTGGTTGCCGGCCGCGTCATCTCACCTCCCGGGGGAGGGGGATTGTCTCGAGTCTGTGAGATTTAGGGCGTGGCGGTGGCGATGGTGATGATGCTGGAAACTGTTTTTTGTTGTTGTTTGTTCTTCTCTTTTTTGTTATTTTTTCAAATGAAAGAATATGGTCCATCAGTCAAGGCGCTACAGAGCAGTCAAGAATTGCTGTCCTGGCTCGGACCTCGCGTGGGTTTGTATTCCAGTCCTGGATCGAACTGCATCAAAACGAATACCTTGTTGGGGGGGGGGGAGAAGAAACAGAACGATCAACTTTTTAATTTTTACTTTTTTTTTACCCTCAAGAAATACTGAAAGGGCAGAGATAACTAAGTCAGCTGATGAGCAATTGTAGTTCCAAGAAAATTAAATAAGGATGCGTCATTTACTTGATCAGTCGGTAATAAGGTGAAATCGTCCGGTGGATTGGTGATGACGTAACGCTTGGATGAGGCGTCACAGGAGGAACTGGTGTCGCGGAAACGGTAGAGTCCTATGCACAGGAGACCGTAATTCCTCAAGGCTGCCACGAATAGATCTCCGTATTTACCACCCTCCTTGCGTGAATAAACAAACAACCATTAGACAACAATGTTTTCGTGCACTTCTACCACTCTGGTTGCATGTAAAATCCGTTGATCCGTGAGCAGTTTAAATTAGGGTTGGCTTGAATTCATAAAATGTTATACATATGACAAGTTCGTCATGTCTTTGCCGGTCAATAGAGTACATTGCAGGACGACAATACCAGAAATATTGTCTCGTAGTCGAAAGAAAATTGGTTTCCTCTCCTCAATTAGATCAAAAGCTCATATTGCTTTAGACTTTTGATACGTGAATATGCACATTACCCCGTATTGCGCCAGTGGCCCATCGTAGAGCGAGATCTGTCCAACGCGACACCGGTCGCGATTGGCCAGCGTGTCCGGCGTGCTGTAGCCGCCGCGCAGTCCGGCGCCCTCGGCCAGAATCAGCTCCAGCTCGGGCGTGGCGCCTCCGGTGATCAGTGACCGGATCAGGGTCAAAGCGTTCTGATTGAAATAGGTCTGCCAACGAAGAAACATTATTATTATTTATAAATCATGTGTAGAACAACTTGATTACAAATTGACCATCGTGGTGCGTCTCCACCATTTGGGAAAACCAAAATTTCCTTAATAATAATCTCATGGGTCTTAATTTTATTATCCTATGTGGACTTACCGTACTCATGAGGGAGTCCAAGACACTGACCGCGAATGCCGTGCCGCAGGCGAACGGTTGCGTGAGATACAGTTCCGTGTCCGGATCATCGTCGTCGTCCTGATCCAGAAACTGGACGTTTGAGTCGTTTACTGGTAATTTAAAAATAAACGCGAATATTTTAATCCGGAAGAACGTGTGCATGCGTCTTAATTTAAATTTTTGGTTAAATTGGATGCTCACCTAATTCTGTGATCATTGGAACATTGGCTCCGTACACTGAACCTCGCCTCTGCAAAACCATTGGACTTCCAACAGGTGAAAAAATGTCCTGAGCAGCAACATCAGCTGAAACAGATTTGTAACGTGACGAATTCGAATTACTTATGACAATGAAATCCTAAATTCTGGATTACGAAATAGGTTTTTGTTTCTTAAATAAATGAAGATTCCGATTTCCAACTCACCTTGATTTAAAACGCCGATGGTGTCGTCAAATGTCATTGCCTTGATATTCAGGGAAGCCAAGATGGCCTCCTTGTCGGCCAGCGTGGGATCGTCGTTGCTTGGAATTTTAGCCGACAAAATCACGCACATATCACAGAGGTTAACGTTCACGGCCCTCAGATCAGCTCGACTCAGGGGCGACCCCTAAACAAAATACAAGCCATCAAATATTAAAATCATATTCGTGTATTGAAACATAAGTTCATAAGATACACATTTCAGGTGAACTTGTAACACCTGCACCAACATGACCATTTTGTGAAAACTACTCTGGTATTCGTTGAATAATAATTAGAAATTGGGGATCTCGTAAGGAAAATGTCGCTGACATCATTGGTAGCATGTGATTTTTGGTCAAGTGGAGACGCCATATTGGAATTTTCCTTTTTTAATTAATGGCAATGCTTAAAACTTCAACGGCTGATAACTCGAGAAATACTCAAAATCGAGATATGAAATAACTTGCGCTTGACTACAAATTAGCGGAGCTATCTACAGCTCAAATTTTATTCAATTTCGTTAAGCCGTTCCTAAGCAAACACTAAGGCGGATAGATTAAAGAAAACAATTAAAAAGAGATTTCTCAATGTTACATGGGATTTGCGTCTCATCAAAACAATGTTCACGTTTGCCCCTTGGATTGGGAAGGAGGGCAACCTCACAATACACACATCTGACGTGCGCTGTGTGATTGCCTACCGTTGATATTATCAGGGGCAATCGCAGCCTGATCGCACGACCATCGTGCAAAATGTGCATTGTGTGATTGCCTTCTCTTATTCTTTCCGGGGCTAACCCTAGACGCAGCGCAGTTTAGTCGTGTAATTTGTAATTTGCGAGAAAGAAACCGCAGAACATTATTTGGATAGGGATGGCCCGGGTAAGTTGACGATAGATGATGGATGGATAAATGAAACGGCTCACGTTTAATACAGATATTTTCGGTAAGTTCTGCAACATCTTCCATTCGCGACGAATGTAGTCCACAGATCCGACTATGACCACGTGCTTGAGCTCGTGGTAATGGAAATTGCTGGCCCGCAGCGGCATCACCAAATTCCTCAGTCCGATGAGAGGTGAGTCGGAGTCGGCGAACAGGCAGACCACGACGTGGCCATTTAATACTGTCATTGCAGCTTGATTTCGGTCCTGGAGGAATGTGTATCAAGAAAAAGTGCGAGTTGAAATATCCACGCATTAAGAAAAAAATAAAATAGAAATGATTTCAATTTAGTTGATGGACTTACAAGTATGCAGTCTTCGATGGGTCTAGCAGGACTCCAATGGAACATGCCAGTGGAGTCGTACTTCATTTCCGTTTTCTCGAAATCAAAGTCCTTTCTCTCGTCGTCTCCGATGCCGGAAGTGATGCCGCCTCTGTCCGACGACGGTGCCAATGTCGAATTGCTGCTCGTGCTGCGATTGGTGGGCCTTTTGGTGGAAAACGATAGCAGGGTGCACATTAGAGGGGGGATATATGTGTTGCAGGCGTGTTACATTGAATGTGGTTGAGAAATCGATTTTCAAATAAAACACTTTGATCATGAAAACGGAATGTATGACTACATTACACGTATCTTTTTGGATTCCTAATTATACCCAAATTACATATGAATCTAACGAAATAATGACTAAGTAATTTAACTGACGAATTTTGACGACACGAGTCTTTCTCCTGATCTACATCTGTATATAATTGTCCAATTAATCACAATCAAAGAATCTCATTTACTGCCGATTTGATTACGCCCTAGATTATAACCTGATAGTCTAATCTAATATCCCCCAATTCTACGTACAAGGCAATTAACCGCAATTATATTTTCTTTGACACCACAACCAATATCAAGATAACAACTTGTTTTAATATTTTCATTTTGCGATGCCGCTATTGTTAGTCATTGACGAATAGTGCACAACAAAGTGGTTCAGAACACAGACATGTATACTTACATCGGTATTTTTGTTTTGCAATTGATTACATGCGGGCATGCTTGACAAAATGCACTCAAAAAATCCACCTCGCTCATAGAGAAGTCGAAACGAACTTACCGGACCTCTCCCCAAAAAGAGAAGGTTAAAGAATAGTGACCCCCAGGCCTCAGAAAACTTTAAGTAGTCGTGAAGCCATGTCAAATTTAAATAGTTGAAGTCTTATCGTTTCTGGATTTCGAATTTTATGATGTATTTTAGACAGCTACTATCTAAATTAATTTATACGCTTCATTCGAGTAGCACCAAGTTTTGGAAATGATTTAGGAACCATGAAAGCTTCTATCTTATCTAACTTGTCTCAATATTAACCTATTTCCGAGATTCTAAAATATATTGTATTTGACCTTTCGAGTCGATCAAACTTCGAACAAACGTATGCTTGAATGTATCATGCTCACGTCACAGCGACATTTAGTGCATATTAGGTTACACATAAACAACCAGTATAACCACATACAAACACTAGGTTTGGGGGGGAATTCGGGTTGTATTAAGTTAGGCTACTGTCGACTAAAATTCATTAAACTTAAATGTCTGACTTCCCCCTAATCCCTCTCTAAGATTCAAAGTTGTTCCAAACTGCTAAAAAATTCATTAATTTTTTGTAATCGTTTAGAAAATCAAACTGATGTTGATTTTTAATTGAATTAGTTGGATTATTGATGATAATCAAGTCTGTATTTATTTGTCGAAGGCCTAATTTTTATTTATTTTCTAACTAGTTTAAACGTTTATGAAGGTCATTTATTATTTTGCCAGGATATCTAGATCATCTGCAATTTACGAGAAATACCGTCTTGGAAAGTCTCGAGGTATAAGGTTAAACTGTCTGGTTTAAGACTTAGGGTATGTCCGTATACCCATAAATTTCGATAGTGTTGTAATGACAAAGTGTGTTATATATAGATACTGTAGTACGTGAAAATATCAGTGAGGAATGTACGGATACAACACAGGCACAAAGGGGGTAGAGGTACGAGTAAAAGCCCGATAGCAGAAGATAGACAGAGCGTGTTGAAGTAAGACCGAGAATGTATTTTTTTTTAGAAAAAAAAGAAGCAATTATATATATAGAATATATATAGAGATAGATATATTTATATAGGGGAGTAGTATAGAAGAGAGCGGCCTACATGAGCTTTTTTACTTCATAGGCAAGGTGATAGCCTGCATAGTGGTCGGGACCAGGCTTCCGTTGGCCTTGTGGCGTGCCAGAAACAGGACTGCAATGAGACAGTAGATAGAAGGGCGTGATTGACAACGGGCCAGGACACGCATTTTCAAAAAAACCAATCATCAACACGAACGACGAAAAAAAAAGCCAACGCAAAAAAATAGAAAAAAAAATTGAAAACCACAAAACAATGTCTTTGGTCTCCGGCAACAACAGACAGCAGAACTAGCAATTAATTTTTTTTGGCGGTTTATTAATTAAAAATTGTACGTCGCGTGTATTGGCCGGTGGTGTACTATTTTTTTGTACTAAGATAGTGTTCATCTTGTACTGTGTTGGTTAAAGACATTGGATATTCTAATATAAATGTTAGTATTTCTCGTATATAAATTTCGGTACTTTGATTTTTAAGCTTTCCGTATTACAAAAAATGATATTATAGAAAATCAAAATTAAATATATTCATGTAAGTGAATAAGTTAAAGAAAAGGTCGAGACGATGACTAAACATTGCAATCCTTGAACCAAAAAGAGCAGAAATTGAAATTATGAGCTCTATCGTTTTGCGATGTAAATTATTATTTAATCTAACTATTTAATTGTGATTAGGTTTATTTAAAGAAAATAATATAATATAAAGTGTATATCTGATATTTGGGTGTTGAAGTATCATTATACAAGGTGTAAATTATGTTTCTTCAAACATATTGAGCTTTTATTTAAGTACAGCTACGAATATTGTCGCTTTTTTTGTTGTTGCTAACGCTAAGTTGTATTAAAAGGATGGATATATTCTTAAGGAGAACACTTTAATTAATGAAGCGTAGCTGCGCTTCACTGGCCGCATTACGTCAGCCAAAAGTGTACATCTTCAATCTTCTGGAAAGTTTAAATCAAAAAATAATTTACTATAAGAAAACAAATGCGTGTTCAAACTACTCGTATACTAATATAGGGTGAACATGTGTGGTAAAATCATGGCGCTTCAGGTGTATAAAATTCTAGATAAATCGTGTCAAAAAGTTATATGTAAGTTCGTTAACAAAAAGCAAAGAAAGTAGAGAAAAATAAATATTAGTGGAATACACACATAAAGGAATCATGCATGCCTCAGTTAATCAAAGATGCAGGTTTCGTGTTATAGATATAGCTCAGACGAACACAGAAAAATCAAGGTATATATCAATCAGACTGATCGATTATTTGAGCGATCGGCTACTGACTTTTTTAAAACTTCTAATCAAGTAATAGACACTACCGCATCTAACTGTCGAAAAAGGTAACGGTGAAATAAAAATAAAAAAATATCCACTTAAGAGATGTGTACACTGCCGCGAACCGCAAATTGGGGAAACATCCGACAACAACACAACGTCATGCCGTCAAACGCGGCACCAACTTCCAACCATGTGGTGGCCAAACCTTCCTGAAACCTTCAGGACACAGGAAATAATAGGAGTTCTGTGCCATTTTATTCACGCTGAAATAAGCGCACAATTATTTCGGCCAGTCGTTGCAAGACACACGGCAACAAATGACATTGATTCTTCGCTTGCTTCAACTATAATTTTTGAACCGTCGAGAATTTGAAATCCTCTGAATTGAACTCGGAAGGACCCTCCGAAGTGGATGGACACTCTTTTAGCCCGCACCACGAATTTGGGGCGCGTCGAGGGGAAGACTGAGAGGTAAAGTAACTCGGAATAATTAAAGGAATCGGAAATGACCAAACCAGAAACCGGAAACGACCTCCTACGTTTGTTGGTGCTCCTGGACAGACAATCGCCTCTCATTCTTCCTCTCGGCCAAATCAAATTCGTGGTACAATAAGTCCTGATTGAAATCTATCCACAATTTCATTTTCCATTTTGATTACGATTTAGAATTCACATTTGATCTAACTATTTAAATTAATTTCTGGTTCTTGTTCTGTGCTACACGGAAATATCTAATCATGGTACCAAAAAATTGCTGCTCATCAGAACTTAATTCCAAAAGAGATTTTGAATTTTTAAATGAAATGTAAGTTTGACGTCAGGCGAATTTAAGATAACACAGATAAATCTGGCGGCAGATAAACAAAGAGCAACATATATTGGAGATGTAAACGGTGGCAGGATTGGTTGCCCTTTTGGCATGGAAAAATGCTTTTGGAAAAAAACATTTGACTTTGGACACGTCTTGTTGGCCGATGTTTCTCCGATTCGCTCGCAGCAGCTCCGAGGGGCGACTGATGATGGCGTGTGAGTGTGTCCACTTACCTGGACCTCCGGTTGATGGGCGAGCCCAACGGCGACGGAATTTTCTCCGAGGTTCGATTGACCGCTGAATTGTTATTGGGTACTCGCGGTTTGGGCGCCAGGGCTTTGATGGTGGAATTGACGAGAGCCGTTTTCTCGCTCGTCTGACTCTGAGCGTGAACTGGTGAAAATTGAAGAGCACAGATTAGATTTTGGAGATAGGAAGACAACAATAGAACCGGGAAAAATTAGCGATGACGTGACACCATAACCTTTAAGCCCAATCGTTTTTATTTTTTTGTAAAAGTCGCAACTCTTGGTGCTTTTCGAGGACTGGTGTCGGCGTCTCCGCTAACTGGTTCTCCGTAAACACCAACAAAAAATTTAAAATAAAATAAATACGTCGGCACGAAATGACACCAACTTTGGGGCATGGGGAAAATAATAAGCAGACATCCATATTATATAGAGTTACGACAACCTGTATTATATTCCTGAAGTGTAGTGGAGGGGGGAATTGAACTAAACCATAAACCATCAACTAATTTTGTCATGTCTGGAAAGTTAAACAATTTAGCGCTTGTACATATGTCTGTGGTTGTTATTTTTGGGGGTCCCTGGGGGTCAATATGCGACCGGATCTATAAAAGAATTGTGCCTAATACGCCAAATTAAGTGTCCATAAACTGCGGAAATGCTTTCTCCTCATCGATAAATGGCTCCCATACACCTTTTCTTATCCACTATGCAAACATCATTAGTAACATTTTTGTTATGTTATTAATAGTATTTACGCCATTAGCATTCAAACTTTATAGCAGAATCTTATGGTTGACATATTTTAATTAACATAGAAAGGCAGTCAGCATAAACAGGAAAAGCAGAATTAGAAGTTGCCTATAAACTACAGAAAATGTATGTATTTCGCACGACACATGGCAGAATTGTGTTACGCAGGTTGTGTTACGTTTAATGAAAATGCAAATCTGCAATTAGTTTCTAGAGAAATTGATCAAAGGGGTGGGCAAGATTTTTTTTAAAGAAAATAATCTACTCTAGATGCATTTCCAACCTTTAAAAATTCACACCGAATAAAATCAGTATGCATGGATGTTTGTGTATTTAGGAATAGTTTGTGATATATATATATATTAAAGTAGATCGAAGCACACTAGGATACACACGATAGAAGAAATAGAAATCAGTTTTTGAAATAGAAACTTAGAAAGAGACGAAGCCACTAGAGTGGCTAGTGAGTGAGCAATTGAAGAAGTGTGTCAGATATAAAACAGAAACAGAATTTTTTCAGATTGTTGGCCATTAAGACTGAGATAATGTGTCGATGTGTGTTAATTGAAGATATATATATTTTAAATATCGTTTGAAATGTTCAAAAACACGTCAGTACACGTTGACAACGCTTTACAAAAATATGAAAAAATTGAGAAAAATCCATGTTCATGATGGCAATTGCAGTAAGAAAAATATTGATCACAAAATATTGATTGTGTTGGATTGCTGCAGTAGAACCAACGACCAATCATGAAATACAGCAATACGAATTATCATTTGAAAAAATAAAATTACTTCAAAGAAATCAAAAACCTTTCTTGGAGGTATCTTTCATTTAAAAGAAATTTAATATGAGGCAAAAAATCACTGTATCTCAATCGATCGAAGTTAAACTGTAGCCATCCAGCATTATAGATGAGTCGTAGGATAAAAAATAGATTAATTTTAAAGAAATGAAACAGTCTAAGAAAACTTACTGCCATCTTCATTTTCCTTGCCTACCTCCGCTAATAAAGGGAAAAACAAATGAGCATGAGAAATGGGCAATTTGCCCAAGTATTTCTTCTAGCTAAAAATATTTTCCTGACTCTGATATATGCTTGTAAGAAGGAATTAAATCATAGGTGCTCTGAAAAATCCCACCATATAGAACTATAAATGCAGGCAATAAGCATATACCAACAAAAAATATGATGAATATATAGTATTGTAAGGGAAAAAATATTGTCTGAGAATTTATTGTAATACTAGATTGAAGCACTTGTACTGCTACACATGTACTGTGGTACAGCTAATATGTATCTTCGAAACAAGATTCCACATATAATAAAAGAGATCATGGCTTGGTACCTATCGTCCAAAATTCACGCGTTCAAATGCTACTTTTCGACAAAACATTATTTAGTTGCAAAAAATCCAAAAAATCAAATACGAGTATTATTGTGTTAAAATGAGATCAAAATTCACTGAATATAAAAATATAGTTTTGCGAGCAAATCCTTTACATGCACAAAAAAACCACCGAGAATATTGTTGTTAAGTGACCTGTTGTCTCATTGTTTGTGGTTCTGAGTGCATGTGTACGTGTATGGTATATGTGATGTTTTTGTAGTGATTGATTCATTTCAACAGATTGGGGATTAATCACTATTTGGAAATTGACAAATATTTGTTTTTAGTTCGAAGATAGCTAGAATTTTTGTTGGTATTCTTATTTTGAATAATTTTGTAGAAGACTTTTATAGAAAAAATGAAGAAATTAAGGTGCCAAGAGCAACAATTAAAGGGCGGAGCTTTCCACGTTTTGCTCCGCGGAAGAGTCACTTTGTTTGGGTCCAACACGCAAGTGATTTTTGAAATATCTAACGCACGCGAGGATCAAATAAGCTTGGTATAACTTGAAATATTGGACATTCTTGAACGCTTCTTTTCTCTAATCTCAATTTCATAAATCATATTTTTACAATGTAAATTTCAACTTTGCACGTCGCGTTTAGCGAAACTCATAATCGTCTAACCACATTAGGGGGCACCGTTGTAGATACAACTTAAATGATTAAATTAAAACTCGACGAGGTTTAATATTTGATTGTATAAAGGTTGCACTCATTGTTGGCATCAGCTTTAAAATTTGAAAATCCGTATTCTATGTAATGTATTTATATGTAATGACGTATTCACCTTTGAGGTAGCGAATTGACCTTAACTTTTGACTGCAACTAGACTTTTTGATTTCGGTTCGATTCATTAAAACGAGTGGCAACAATCGATACTGGGCACCACAAACGGGGAAATGACCTGCCAGACCTGAATTGGCTTGGGGGGACACGTAAGATCGTTGTGACGGTTCTACTACTCATGTTTACATGTTTTTGCGATCCAATGTCGACGCTACAGAGTATTTACCACACTCAGCGATTCTAATTTAGGCCAGGCTGTATTCGTATGTATGTCAAGTCAATGACGTAAAAATTACGCATTTAAAAATAGTGTGTGTATATATACTCGTATACAAGTAAATATGTGGAGGGAGCCAGCGCTAATGTGACCCTGTTCTAAGTACATGCTCTACTTGGATACAGTAGGATATGTGGCGGCAGCCACTATTTTGAGCTATCTTTAAAAATGGAAGAGAAATACGAAAATCCTTCTACGTTCATTGAAAGTGACAGTTTCCCGTTAAAATGTTTCATTTGAGCGAATAAACAATTTTACTGTTTTCAACAATTTTTATTCTGAATTTTTTTGGTTCTGAAATTTGTGTACGGTACGAGTCGTTTTTATCTTTTTAAATTTCCAATGAACATAAAAGTATCAACATTTGTCCGATACAGTCAGGAGCTGTTATGTTTAAAAAGAAAACAAATTCTGAATAAAATTTGCATGCATTTTATACTGACTAATCGTTCGGTCTATTCGTAGATAATCTGAGCCAACGTATTCACACGTTTTAGGAATTGTTTGATGAACAGGGAAATCAAATATAACTAATTTTCATTTGAATTATAGAGTGCAAAGTCTGAAATGTGGAAATATTAAACAGTAATCACGAAATTAAATTTGAAACATTTTCTGTGATTATTGTAGTGCATGTTTGTTCATGCACAATATATTTTTCTGTAAATATATCATCACAAATTGATATCTTAAAAAATCATTTTTGATTCGATTCAATTATTGGCAATAATGAGTCTGCCAAAATAGTACCCTCGAACATTCATCAAGTGATTTCGAAATTATTTCACATGGAAGAACTCTTATCGAATGACTGTCCCTGTATTAACCAGAGCATACATGTGCAGACATTTCGCTCAAAAATAAAATGAAATAAAATATATACTGTAAATAGAAGGAAAGCAAAACTAATTTGGTTATCTAAAAGAGGTGCGTGTAGACGTTTTGTTCTATCTATATATATACATGATATAACCTGGCACCGACGAAACTGACATATGTGCATATTTAATTGTTTCCCCTACAGTCAGAAAAAAGCGGCAAAAAAGTGGGTGCTATATCATTGTGCATATGAAAAAAAAAACAGTAGATAAAAAACACGTCGCTCTACCTCTTAACTTGACTCGCTTAGGAAGTTCAGGTGGTGTAAATGTTGGGAAATGGAATGAAGGTTCTGAATCTGAAAATAGAATGTCCCAGCGAGTCAGCAAGATTTGGTAGAGGTTTCGGGTGGTTTATGTTGGTTTGGGTAAGATAGACAGATATATATATATAGGTATATATAGAAATAGAAATATCAAAACATTTAGAGACATCCATTTTCTATTTCGGCAAAAAATCGAATCATCGGTATTATTTTAGAATCTGGAACTTATTTAGATACACGATAATAAATTAATATCTTTCGCAACCACAGTTCTCGTACTGCCGAGTAATCGATGATTGGAAATTATTAACACACAGTTTAGCTACAGTTTGTCGTAGAACATGTCTGAAGACATACAAACGACTTCCGGAATGTCTTTCTGGAAAGACGGAACTCTCATTGTCTGGTGTTATCTTTTTTTCTTCAAATGGACAAAAGGAGTTTGCAAATTTGTGAAAACAAAAATATATTTAAATTTTTTGTTGTTGTACACGTACAGTTACAGTACAAAAAACTGATACAAGCATTTCACAACAATTGGCGAAACGTGTATAAGCAGCGTGTATTTGATTTTTGATCTGTTATTTTAATTTTTTCAACATTTTCATTTTTAGCTCGATAGAATATGTTCGTGATGGACGGTTATCTCCTATATTAATGAGATCGATCTATTGACATACATCAATCTGATCGAACCATACATTTTAATCAGGATATCAGGATTCCTGTGGTTGAGACTTTTAAAAATATTTTCGTGTTAATTGTTTGGCGAGGCAAGACGAGGTGCGTACAACGACGAATGTAACAAAAACATTTGTTAATTCCAGGTTGCGTTGGCCTACGCGTTCGGATTTGTCGGTGTAGTACATTGGGGTAAAAATACAGTATAGTACACTTAAATCTTGATACAGGCAACCCAATTCGAAGCATCTTCGCAGAAAAAAGTCATATTTCGAATTGTCGATCTACGTATTGAATTCGCACTGTCGATCTTGCGTATTTAACAAATCCAAGACATCTCGTAAATTTGAAGAAATGTCCTCGCAGTAATTTTGTTTCGTAGCCTAGGAAGAATAATTTTTGATTGATTATTTATATAATACGTAATTTGATTTTGTTATGAGGGTGTGCATTTGTTTTGTACTTTTATAACAGCGAAATTGAAAAACCAAATTGTACGAGATGGGGAAACTCAAAGAATCATAACAGCACACCTGAAATGCGTTGATCATATGTCGGCATCGAATGAAGCTATAATCTAAGAAACTAGAATTAAAATATTGAATCTTGTTTCGCGAGAAAATGTAGAAAGGTGCGGTATGTGAAGAATGAGGTGTTTATATATGACGAGATTTTTTTTTTTTGGTGTATGAGGTGCAAGGAAGTTCAGTCGAGTTTCGGTCATACTTTTTTAATTTATCTCATTTTCCCGTATATTCAGATGATCGTTTAAAAAACTATGAAATCTATTTCCAGGATGACCTATGATGTTTGTTGTGGGGTGATGAGCATTTAAATATATATATATATAGCTACTTGTGTATTTTTCTTTGTGACGTTTTAGAATTAGATGATATATTTAGGAGTAGGTCAGTTGATTGGTAATAGTTTTGGACACTGTGGCGCAAACAGTTTGACATGCAAAATAAAGTAAAGATTTATATAGCACTAAGCAGTTCTAGATTGCTTATATATATATAGTAAAGGAGAACATTCGCTTTAGTGTGTGAACTAGAAACGATGGTGTATGGTAAGTGCTTTGAACAAGAAAGAGGAATATGGAACTTTGGTAAGAAAATAAAACAGATATAGAATACAATCACACAGATAGACTAGAGTGCATTCAGTAAAGAAACACCAAAAAATCATGCAAACTTTGTGTTGACATACAAATGGAACAAAGTCATAAATAAAATAGTTTCGCTAAAAGGAACTGGAGCATTGAGTACATCTCCTTTTGTTTGGAGAAACACGTCAGTTTGACATCGCACCACACAGAACCAGACCATAAATATCGCCAGCATTCCTCCAGTAAATTTTAATTCCACTTATTCCAAGCTTTTCTATCTCATCTGTGCGAGTAAAATCAATTTGAACGATATCCAGAATATGTTCTATAGTAGGTGCGATGCCAGAATGACTCATTTGCTACAGATTTATCACTGCCCTTTGAACATTAAAAATTGATCCCTTCTGTACAAGCGTAACACGTCTTATTTACAATATAAATCATGTGAAGCACCATAAACCTCAGAACTGACGTCACAATTGTGACGCTCATTGCTGTGCACAATAGTCAAACTGAAACATGGTGGAATTTCAACCAAGCTTAGATAAAGCTTTCGACCTCCGCTTAGATATTTCAAGCATTGTAATTAAAGACACGAAATTAATATTTATTAAAAATTCGGCTGACTATTGCGACGCAATGATTTATACTTGTACATCATCCTGAAATCCCACATCCTATTTTTCTAGCATGGCAATGAGATACAGAGAAAATGATTTCGATAATTATCGATATTCTTCATCATCGATATGACATAATCAATCGAGTACACGTCAGAGGCGCATTCGTTTTCTATCGATTTATTTAAATTTATCTTTTCGATTGCCCACTTAAGAATTTATTAGTGCCATGATTCGTCTTATTCGTATTTAAAAGAAATTGTGTTGGGATATGCCAGGAGGATATACAAGTTTGGTAAAAATGAAAGATACATTCATTTCTCATCTTTTTTAAACAGGAATACCAATATTTATCTGAGAATATGTTCGACATTCCAGAAAACATTTCCAATTGGTTATTGGATCTGCCTTGCTGATCTTGAGCACCGATTGCGAATATCACTTTAGAGGGAATACTCACTCAATTTAAATGTTGGCGCAGCGCTGGCTTTTCTTTTTACTTCAGCAAAAAACTCAAGTATATGGATGCTGGCGTATTTTAAAATTAATTTTCATTTCAGTTTGACCGGACTATATTTCTATCACAATATTTTTTGGCAAATTATTTAAAATTACTAATTCTTTAAAATATTTGCTCTCTGGTAACGAAAAGATCTGTCTGTCATTTTTAATTGGCAATGAAACAACGCATCAACCAAATGTATATATGTTTAAGAAGTACCCTCAAAGATTAAATACTGACGACCCATTTTTAAAATGTAATCGTAATCGTTGCTATTCTGTATTCAGAATGTCAACAGACAATATCCAGGAGCTTAGAGGCGCGTTTGGAAGGCACTCAATTTTTAAAATTGTAATTGTATTTCAAACTTTATAGTCGTGATCGAACTCATTTTTAATTACTAATACGACTATTTAAAACAAAACATCTTGTACTTCATGTACAGTAGGATAATTTTTTTAAATTCTTTTAATTGGATATTTTCAAACAAATGTTTCAACAGTTTTTTTATCGTAAGAAATAGTATAGTGGCTTGTCGGTCGTCAACAGCCGCAACAACATATCTTTTAAAACTCAAGAATGACACCCAAAACACCAGACTTATGTGAATTCATTCCCATTACCAGACAGCAAATATTAGAATCTTGTTCAAACTGAAATAACTCTTGTCAAATCAAGATAAAAGGTTAAGTGGTCCAAATTGGACGATGGGCCAATTTGGCAACAGTGGACTCTGATGACCAGAAGGATTTTCTGTTCCGTTGCTCGGCTCGAAACAACAGCGAGGGCACAACATCGAACATAGAAGGATGGAAATACTTGTATACATACTTGCCCTACCAACAAGCTGAACGGCACGGACCCCCTTCCTAAATAGAGCCACTGCGGGAACAGTGGAGAAAATGATAACGGGAGTGTTAGTAGTTTTTTTTATAAAAAAAAGTCCGTCTCTCTCTCTTTGCCTGAGCCCAATTTAGCACTTCTGGGAATGCGGCTTGACGATTGAGGCATTGACGATTGAGGAAACAGGCCTTCTTGGTGACGATTTGACAAATATAAACGACGACACACTATCCATTGTTCGACACGGGTTGTACCAATCTGCTCTAACGAATTGGAGCAGCACATTAAGCGGATTCGATTCAAGGATCGGTAAAAAAAGTGTGTGGCTCGTGTTAGATGCTAATAAAATCCGCCTTTATCCCATTTTGTGAAGCTATCGATTTATATTTTTAGTATGTAATCAGCTTCTATTGGGTGGGGTTCCTGTTTCGTTCATACCAAATTTATCATTTATTAAATCCCATGTGGCCGAATGGACAGGGTGTCGTCAACAATGGGTTGCTGATGGTCTGACGTTGACGTAGTTAAATAAATCGTCAATCATATTTAATGATCAGACGTCCTCCAATTTCATTCACAATTATACCATAAAATAAGTTTCGTAGCACCGATTTTTTGGTCTCATGGAATCCAAATACCATTTTGTGTGAATTTTTGATACATTGATTTGTTGTGCACCATAGACAAAACAGAAAATTGAAGATAAATTGTTCAATTTTTCCTAAATATATTCCACGTTTATCATACTTTTAGAAAGCAGTTGCATCATCGGTGCTACCTTTCTCTAAATATCTTTTAAATGTTTTCTAACAATTTATCATTTATAAATTGGAAATACTGTCTATTTGTATTTGAAAATCAGTCTTAAGCACAAAAATGACAGGTCGTGTTTGTTTTTCTAAGTAATGAACAAGCACCATAGGATTATATGTAAGTAATGCAAGATGTTGTGAATATTGTTTAAAAAGACAACAAAGATCTATAGATTAATTCCAATTAACAGAGAAAAAATATTAATCTGAATACGAAAAAATAATCTGTATTAGACTTTTATGAGCACGATTTATAAAGATTATATTAATACTGACAATGACAGTAACTAATAGATTAATACTAATTGAAAAGTGCAATCTACTTGAAACACAAAATTCCCATGGTGCATGTCATAAAAGACAAAAGTTATAGACACTATGCAGAGCTATTGATAACTGAGACACCAGAATTCACATTGTTCAACAGTTGCACTCACACCTTATTAAAACAACTACACTTACATAGAATTATTATTCGTTATGCTAGTCGCAAAGAAAAAGTATTCTGAATGTATATTTTTTCTGAATGCATCATTACAAAATAATGATCTTGTCAATTCCTGTATCATTTTCGTGTATATTAACAAAATTCAAGCATTCAGAATAATTTTCCTGATGATATATTGTTATATATCGGCATCTGATTAATAATTTTTATAAATGCTAGTCGTAGATACGAAATTAAAAGTATTAAAACTTAATTTGCACAAAGGTTTTCCAAGGGTGCGAGAAAGCTGAAAAGACTAAGGACCCATGAACAAATTCAGCGTACAACCATACAATATAATTAATAAATATTTATTTTTGTAATTTTTCTAACTTGAAATTTCTTTGAAATCTCAATTTCTTCTCTTATTTTATTTTTTATTCTTATCTAATTTTTAATAAAAGTTCCTGACAACCAGTGACATTTAATTCTAAACAGTAAATCTGTGTGTAAACATGTAAGTACATCACAGTCGATAAATCAGGAATTCAAACCCATTGCTCTGGGAGTACACGAAATTACCAAACAGAAATCCGTCTTTCAAAATTGCATGGGGTCCGCTCATTGTCATTGTTAATGGGTTCTCAGCAGTAAAAGTTAAAAAATTGCAATTTTGGGCATCGAAACATAAGCACATGTCTAAGATATTAAAGCTATATAAATATAGGCGTAAATAGCAGAAGTTTAAAGTGGTGTGGTTCATATATACAGTATATATATATATAAATATACGGAGTATATAAATATAGAAAAAATGACTAAATATAATGAAAACAGGCAAAGATATATAAAATTGAGTCACAGGCATTTCATTGAGATAGTGAACAAAAAACAAAAGCTAAAATGAGGTATAGCGTGACACAATAAGTGAATAAATGAGATGCACTGCCACACAGGAAGAATTAATTTCCACTAATTGTTATTAAGGGGAGGGGGGCAAACGTGGGTCGCTACTTTAACCGAGAGGGTTCGGTGGGGATTCGGGGGGGAGGGAGGTGGCTATGGCAGGGGAGGACTTGGGGACGGGGTGGCGAAGAATTTGACACAGCTGCAAGTTGCAAATTGGTCCTTCAAAAATAATTGCGCGTAGACAAACTATCAAAACAACGTACTTTGTATCATGTTTAGATAATATTCAATATGATTTAAAAATAAAAAAATAATGAAGAAAAGAATAATTATTTCATTAAAAATACTGTTGAAATAATAAAATTCTCACGACAACATGTGGCAAGAGCTGGTGCTAGGATGATTTTAGCAATGATTTAGCAATTCTTTATCAAAAATAATTTAAGTTGAGCTTTGTCAAAGGAATCAAAACGCGCACTTGTTCATCAAGGACCGATTAAACGACTTTCAACAGATGCCAAAGAGGTCCTCTCGAAATTTAAGGACATCATTGATTGGTCGGCTGGACCGAACCGACAAAGGGGGAATTATGGAAAATTTGATGGATACGAAATAGAATGATGGTGACGTGAGATAATGGAACTAACAATTTTTCGAATTGTTCCATCGGGAATTTTTGACCCTTGCAAAAAATCTAAGGTTCGACTCTAATCACACCTAGAACTATTTGGCAAAACGATGTCTTCGATTTATTTGACAGGGTTCTTGCTGTCCCTGGCATATCGGGATCATTCTCGACACTGCCTGAATTAATTCTGAACGAATATCACCGCACAACCTAGTTTCCAAAAATCCTAAATGCCATCGGGCCGTAGTAAGTCGGCAGCAGATGCAACCGACCGTGGGCCAGTAGATTGAGGTGAGCGCCTCATTCGCTCACTTTTTCGCCGAATACGTAATCACGTGACTCGGAGTACGCCTGTTTTTTCGTCGGTGATACATGACGCGACTTCCGGTTTCCTTTGACGACGGACAAAAAGGGCATGCTCAACTCGGACATTGCGTAAACTGTAATTCGTCATGCCAGGCAATAGAGACGTCACAGTTCATTTTGAAAAAAATCCTCTTTGAAACAAAATTCCCAAAATATTTCTGGGATTGACAAAATACTGTAAAGTTGTAAAGGCAGGAGGCTAATTTTGAAGAGCAGTTCTGGAATTCCAATTTTAGAAGCCTCGATAAATGAAGGAAATTATTAAATTAAAATAAATGCGCATTAAATTATTAATCGAAATCGCGGTTTTACAAGAAGCAGATAAATTGTCATAAGGTTAGTTATCTCAAAGGCACCAAGAAAAATTGGCCAGTCGTTTGAAAAACAATCAACATGGCAATTTTTGCATCCGGATTGTCAAAAATCGATTTATAAACTCAATATTTTCAATATACAAACTAATTTTTTGAAATCCGGATGCTGCGAATCCATTTCATACCGCGCGATCCAAATCAAGCATGATCACATGGGTTAATTGATTAGATAAATTCTGAAAATCACATGAAATGTTATATGCACACACGACAACCATAGAGGAGAAAAGGTGGGCTCCGACAAGACAGGTCTCGTCTTACTCACAGTTTTTGCATTTGCACTTCTTTATTAACGTTTCGTCTTTGATGTCCTCGTGACAGGCTTTGCAATAATACCAAGCCCTAATGGAATATGACAACAGAGATGGGTATAAGCATTTTATATCTAAACGACAAAATCTAATTCTGATGGTCTTTTGAAAAAAATCCACTTGTCAGCCTTCATTGTACTGTACAATAATTAAAAATATTAATCTAGTCAACCACTTTGGTAAAATCTTGGCTATGGTGGTACAAATTGAATTACCGTTTCGATTCATCGGCCGACTGAGCGATGAAAAATCCCTGCGTGTTGTTGGTTATTTTTGCGCTGCGGGGATTGATGGCGATCTTGCTGTCCGATCCGTCCTCACCCTTCACTTCGATCGCGAGCATCAGCAGTTTTAGCCGCACAAAACACAGCCTGTTCACACGATAAAGAAACCAAAAGTAATTTGAGTGTCGATTTTTTTCATATTATTAATGCTCAACAATGGCAACTGTGAGCCCACTTCATGCTCTCTCTCCCTAACTTTACAATCAGTTTGCAAATTTCCGACGTTGTCACTAATAACTAGAAAGCCGACAGACACGCCGAGACAGATAATATTTTAAGAAGAAAAATTGCACTATATTTCCTAATAAATCAGAAAATATATAGTCAAAAAATGTCCGATAGTGAGACACATTTATTACGTCAGTTACAGAGCAAACGGAATAAATGTAACTTACTATATATAACTGATAACTGACGGAATAAATGTGTCTCACTATCGCACATTTTTTGACTATATTTTTTCTGATTTATTAAGAAATATAGTGCAATTTTTCTTGTTTCTATATTATTGAAATGCTGACTAACGCTTCTCCACGCCCTGCCTTGCTGAATGTTGGCAAACACACAAAGCACGTGTGCAATGCTAGTTCTTTGCCTGCGTACACGGGGCAAAAACAGATGTCATTCTACACGACTATTGTGAAATGATGACATGTTGGTTGGCCAAAAAAAGTATAAACTGAAAAATGATAATTGGCTAGTTGATTAATTAAACGATAAAGATGTATGAAAAGAATCATATCATTAAGTGCATTTAATCAGAATTGTATTTAATTGCGTTAACCAAAAAATATATTTCGACTGGCTTCAGGGACGATAAGGCGTTATACTCTGTATTGATTGAATTGCTGGCTTTTGTGATCGTTGCATCCTGTGTGAGCTAACTGGATTCTGCGAACTAATCCACAAGGCAAAATGGGTGACCAATGATGGTCACCGGGATCGCCTCACGTCCGTAGGATGGTCATACGAAAAGGGTTCTCACTCTGCAGCTTGGGCGAATGTCATGCCGATGAAGGAAGGAGATAGGGATTCTGTATACATTTCCATCCCTGTCCCGCATAGGTAGTCGTTCTGCCAGGCTTGCATATCTGGAGACTGAAAAAAGAAATGGCAGGGTGTTAGGCAATTTGCGACCGCGATTCCATACTTAATGCGATTCCACAACATCGAGATTGGCGAATTATAGTTTTTTGAAACTGTGAAAAATGTACACGACGACAAGAACGACGAGCCAGCAATCATTTAAGCAAAGACAAGCGACGAGAAATGCGTAACGTGAGTTTTATTTTAGAATTAGTCGAAAGATGCAATAGATCTTAGTCAGTATTCTTGAATTCAAACTTATGTTTTCTTTAAAATTGAGATTGAAAGGTGTGAATGTGGAAGATAAAAAGTTGAAATATAAAATTTCAGTTTAATGTTGAAGAAGGGAGTTGCTCATGAAAGATAAGTACATGTCTGCCGAATGATTAGACAAATAGACATAGGAATTTAACAGTACTGGCTTGAAGGTGAAAACTTCATTTAAAGTTTAGCTTTTAAAATGCATATTTGTTTTAATTGGCGTAACTTTTGCAAAACTGCTTAAATAAGTAAAAATAAAATGATTGTATGCAAATATGAGAATATGTTATTTTGCAAAGTAGCATTTCAATTTATTTCATTTTTAAAGGGGATAGGGCAGTTATACTTACACCGGCATCATCGGCACATCAGACACACTGATCCAGGATCTCTTAACTTACAACATTCTGACAATTTGCACAAAATAAGTCATCGAGATTTAATGACAATGGAAGGGAAGTTATACATTTTATTAATAAATGACTATGAATAGTTTCTTATCAAAATGAAGATCATATTGAATTGTAGTTATTTATAAAATACATTAAATGACCAACGGGGATTCAGAATTGCTTGTACCGGACTTTTAGGTCAGATTCAAATTGTCCGTCTATCGACTGTTTCACTGAAAGAAAAACACGGTTTACTAAAAGCTTGTTACCGCAGGTTTATTTAATGATTCACATGTTAGTCTATGTAGTGTGTAAGTGTATTTTAAAAAGAATTGTATGCAAACAGTACATCCACAAGTTTCAAAACATGGCATTTTGCAATAGGTTTAAGTAGGTGTACAAAGTTGAGCATGCCGCATAAAAACGAGTTAAATATTGTTTCTAAAACCCTATGCTACAGGTATTACATTTGATGGACTATTTACCCTTGATTTTCAAACAACAAATTTTCACCAAATATATTTAACCAACAACACTCAATAAGCAGAGGATCTCATCTCCCCTTGCAAGCCTCTAACTGCCATTTCGAGTCTCCTTTGGACGAAAAACAAAATCGTGAACTGGTAATTGTACTCGTAGGAGATTAAAAAACTACAATAAAAGTAATTATTGTATATTTAAAATTAAATATTAAATAATAATTATATATTTTTCTCACTTTATGTGTATTGTTTGAGTAGCACGATAATTTGGGTTGTCCTTGTACTGAGGTCGCCTGGTATCGGTCGATAAAACGTAATTTCGCCATTACCGAATGAATCGTTATCAAATATTGCATAATTTGACGCATTTAATTTTATATTTTTATAACAATCGTAAAGAGATGATTGTAAAAACGGCACACGAATGGAGAGGGGGTTAGCATTGGCCAAGCAAAATGTCACCCGAACAAAACAAAGTGGGATGTTCCGACGTCACTTAGGATTCGCGTACGGGACAGTTCTAATACGGTAGTGCAATAATATAGTTAGGTTCTTTGTGGGAAAGAGCTGTTCTGATAGGTGATGAAATGGGTTAGGGAAAGGGGGGATCATGATACGGACTAGATGGGATAGTAATTATTTTTAATGACGTTTTTTTGTCCGACTGACATTTTACACTGACGTCTGGTCCCCCTTAGAAGTGCTGTGCATATATTGATGGCGAAACATGGGCATTTTTTGTGAATCAGACGTAAAGTGCGTAAAATAATTAATAATGGAGGGTTTGCGAGAGCGCGCTTCCGAATGTCCGCACATCACGTCCAAATGAAAAATGGTCGATTTACTCAAGAAAATTAAATTATTATTTATATTTCGTGTTTGTCCGTCACAGCGAAATCTTAAGATCGCTGTAACTCAGCGCAATGAAATTTGCATCGAGTGTATTGTTGCAAATTCATTAGCCAACGCAACTTATTTCAACTCTTGATATTGCGCCGCTCATGAGATATCAGTACTAAAAGTTTGGACGCAGCGAAAGTGTGGTTAATTATTTTCTTTTCTACTTTGAAAATAAAACCGCACTTTCCCGCTTCATAATCTTAAAGCAAAACAATGCTCTTTGGCTAGAAAATATATACATTTTATATCTACATGAATGTTGCATTTGTTCAGAAGTTCAAAACATCTATAGAATTAAATTGATAAAGGTGATTGTTTGATTTCAAAACGATGGAATTTGTTTATTTGATTTGTCCGAAATGCTTTATGAAACGCCACTTTCATGACGTCGTCGCTCGAGGAGCACCCATTCGCAAACTCTCCTGTTATTTCAGAGAAGACAGATACGAGACGAGACATCCCAAAAAACTGGTGATACCAATACACATGAGAACAGGACGACGGACTGTTCGAACATGTGAGAAACGAAAACGGTGATTTGAGGTCGGTCATTCTTTAAAAAAATCTCGATGACCGGAAATGCACATTAAATAGATATAGAGAAAAATGATTTGCCAAGAAAGGAAAAAAGGAAATCGGTGCCTGCTTTCTCGTGTGCAATTTTCGTGACCACAAACACACACGCACACGCTCACAGGAGAATATAGAAATAGGAGAGAGACGTCACGGCGCAAACGGTGTGTGTGTGTTGACAGTGAGAGGTTTGTAAGGATAAAGATAAAGTCCTCTGCACTTACAGTACTTACAGTCTTATAGGACCTCATAGCAAACAGATTGGCCATCATGGTAGAGAAGCCGGGCGCCAGGCAGCTCTGCGCGATGAAGCCGAGCTTCAGTTCGGCCAGACAGATGACGTCATCACCCCGCTTCCAATCCCAGCTTGGAATGTTTAATAGATAAGCCTACTCGAGAGAGAGAGAGAGAGAGAGAGTGAGAGAACATAAATGAGAAATGAGAATAGATCCACAAATCACCTATATTCCTGAAACTCTGGAATTGTTAACCAACGGCAATAATGGATGTCACCAGTCTGGCCCGAATACAATATATTTATTTTCGTACATCTCCACAATATGGACACGGGTGACGTTAAAATGATGTGTTGCAGACGTTCACAAAAATATTCAGTAAATACATCCCATTGAGGTGACCAGATGATGAAGGTTCTGGAATAGTAGTTTATTCAGAACAATGATGTGGTGGCGCCAATCTTTAACTTAGCTTGATTCAGTTCAACTTAATCAATTCCATAAGTTAAATACACATGTACTAATTCAGTAGTCTCTAAAAATATTTCATCTGTTTCATTCATTTATTTTGATTTCCCACAATTCTATTTCAATTGTTTCTGAAGCAACGATTAAACGCGTCATACGCATTAGCCCATTTTCGTATCTGGTTAATCTTTAAATATTTATAACGCTTCATTTCACATAATCGTGAGTGGTTGCATCGCTATCTTGATTATCGGACCATTAACAAGAGCGTTAAGTGTAATTAGCGTTTGCTATCTTTGGAAATTCCCTTATCAGAGTGTCACCGGCTCATGTCAGTTTGGCGGTTTGAACATTTATAAAGTACTCGTATTAGCGTTTTCGCTAAACTAGAATAGATGTCGCTCACGTCACCGATATGTGAAACGACGACAATGAAGTCAACAAAAATGCGATCGAAAATGGGCACCCACGCAAGGATGTCCTATATATTTATGAGCTTTTTTGCCTGACAAGCCAGAATCATTGATATTGTAATACAAATTACTTGCAGAGCGGCGGCCCTTCGCCATTTCTGCCTGCAGTCATTTGAGAGCGGCGGCTCGTGGGAATATTTTTTTTGTTGAAGCCAGTTGCTTAAAAGTGAATTTTTTTGGCTTAGATCTTCCTGGCGTTCGATCAATTGGTCGATGGGTTTGAACCAACATCCCTTTGATCAATAGCCAATCGTTCTACTCATCAGGAAACTGGGACCAACGACGTTAACGCTACAGCCATTATTTGATATAGATAATTTTTAATCTTGCTACATCCGTTATTTAATGTTACGTTGGTGAAGCAAGGTGGATTTTTTATGACGAGCCGCCGCTGCCAATAAACGCGAATGGCCTACTGGAATTTCAGCGAAATTGGAACCAGTAAGTGGAGCACCGACCTTATTGTGATACTGCATAAGTTGAATTATTACTCTGATGTCATCCGAATAATTTTTTATCGAGATCACGCGCATGATATTGGCCGCATCCTCCGCATCCGGGTCCTGACAATATTTATTGGCCAGGACAAGACACGCGTCGGCTTCGTGCACCTACACGGTCGAGTAGAAAAATGAAAAAATTTTAAAAATGCATTAGCCGTGTGACGGAATTCCCAACGATATTTCACAATTATTTATCTTCAAATTAATTACCCTGTATTAATTTTAAATAATTTTAGACTAAACATGAAAACATTGAAAATAGCATGACAGATTTTCAACTACTACCTTTTTCAAAATATGTATTTTTACTCCACAGTTATTCAATTTCTTCTTCGTTAATAAATACATCACGAATTAATAACGTTTTATTTTAGTAAGAAATAAATTTTGATCAAGCCAACAGTGAAGGAGCCGTTTTCTGGGAATCCATTATTGGTATCCATCTATTGTTGAATAAGGACGTCAGGAATATGGTGCACTCGCACTGCAGTTGTCAACAATAATAGGAAAATAGCTCACTCTGTAAACTCACACGCATTCGGACGAACCAACTTACTTTTACGCGCTGCAAATCGATAGGATTCATAATGCTGCCTTGAAAAAACTCAACAGTAGTAAAATGACGTTTAAATAAACCTTCTAATTCTAAATCCGGAGGTTTCCTGAAAGTAAAAGCGAGTACCACTTATAATTAGAAAGAGGAGTCATCGTAAACACATATCGAACGCACATTCGATTCAAATCGAGCTAGCAAATGAAATTATACACGAGCGAGCGCAAACAAGAGAGCGAATGGATTCTTATGCAGGCTCACCAACAGTGTTCTCGTAATTACGAGTAATTTCGACCCATTAAATATTAAGGGTGTGGCATACGACATTGATCGGGGGCGGCTGTCCACTCTTTTAAAGGTGTTGTCGCTCATAATTACCTATGTAGAAATATTACTTCAACGTCTACGTCCTCCCTGTCCTCGTGCAAAAAATCTTTTAAGAAATGCGAAACTGATTCGTATGTAATGTGACCGCAGACGACAATATGCCTGAAAACGCCAAGAGAGAAGCAGAAAAGAAATGAGAGTTAGTTGGATGTGGCAATGGCAAGATGGCGGCAAGTTCATCACCAGATTCCCAGATCACTAAAACTGCTGGGTCGTCAGACGAATTGCTTTTCTTTCAAGTGTGCTTGTCTCTTATTTAAATCATATTGTCAGTCCATTTCGAGGATTTCGCAGCAAACGAAATTTTAAAAATAACGGCCAACGTTTACGAGTAGCAGTTAATTTGAACTCCAGCGATTTCGCTGTTTTAGCGCTAGAGGGCGCAATAAGATTAAACGTGTTGGAGAGCGCTAAAACACGTTGGTGGTTAAGCGCCGCTTATAATCACTGAGTGACGTCTGTTTCCGCTGCACTGCATTTCCGCTGCGCTGCATTTCCGCTACCACTGTTTTTGGAACATACACCGCTAACTTTGAGAAAGACGCTGATACGTCAAATCACACGAAACAAAAATAGTAAAAATTAAAACTAATAAAGCGTTTGAAAAGGAACGGTTGTTAAAAAATTCGGTTGTAATGAAATTGTAATTTAGTCTTACTTTACAACAACAAAATCCTCCAATACTACAAGTTTTAAAAAAAAAGTTTTCTTCGAATCTCTTTCTTGGTAAAGCCATAGAGATATTTTCATCACCGATTTTACAAAAATGGGGATCTGAGACAAGCGACGTTGAATTTCATTGAAATCCCCTTTTTGCAATGGCAGCGTTATAATTACGTCGAACATAAAATGATTTCGTAATAAATCGTTAGGCAAAAATCGATGTCACGGAATGCGATGGTAGTACTCGTAGTTTTTATAGCGAGCTCAGATCTTCGTACTACGTGACATCTAGTCACTGTAGGTCTCCGAAATGGCGAACTGGCTTTTGTTAACCTCGCGACAAATCTAATAAGACCTCAAGTGCTATTGGAAAATTGATTTTTTTGTGTTCATCTGTAGAGATCGGAGAGGCGGCAAAATTATGACTTCCGGTTTACGCTTTCTTCTCCAGTATCGAACTAATATGCAATACATTTCAATGACTTTTTAAGGTCAAATGCGCGTTAAAAAGATAACTGTCGCAACGATCGCTTTGTGTTAATCACTTGGTCGTTTGCACGGGTCGCTATCGACTTTCAGATAAATTAGCCACTTTCGTCATAGTCAATTTGCTAACCAAATCAGAAATGTAATTCTGATAGACAGAAATGTTTTTGAATGATAATCTGAAACTTCTATCTTTCAAGGTTTTTGTGAATAAGTCGATGTGGGTGACAACACGATCAATGTTTTTCTATCAAATTCCGATTAACTTTCATTTTTATTTAGATAAAAACTAACATGAAGAGATATCTTAATACTAGCAAATTTGTAAGCAAATAAATAAAATTTGGAATGAGAGTAAGTCGTTCCTTTCGACCGCATCAATGAAAGAAAAGCAATTTGCAATTGACCAATATGTTTCAAAAGTGAAAAGAACATCAATAAAAATAAAAAATAGGTAAACGATATGGCAAAGCAGGGAAAACATATAAATCCAGTAGAATGTTGACGACAAAAGCACTTGCATTTGTGGTAGGTACCTGCATACCTCAACCGTTGCAACACATCGATTGCTATTGTGATTATTTTTGGACTCCATAGTCAGTATTTAGGGAAAAGTACAGTACATCGTCATCCCCACTACAAATAGAGGCAGCATCAATTATTAGAATTTGAAATCTAAAGTTTGCGCAATTTATTATTGCAGAAGTTTTGAAATAATAGCGATACGTCTGTTTCTTAAAAAATATCATAAATTAGCATAGTTGTTTTCAAGATATCTTTATAATCTTAGCAAGAAATTGCGTTTCTTGGAAATATTTTATGTACTTAAAACTAAGTAGGGGTTCTAGCACTAGCTCATCGTTAGAGGATCATCTATTGGTTATAATATTCATCATGAACTCATAACATAGCATAAAAGTGCCTTGCAGAGAATGTAATACTTATGTCGCCTTGATTTGTAGTGCAGATTCGTATAGATAATTTGAAAAATGCATCTTGTAAACAAAGGTAGCAGACGACTTCAGTTCTCAAATTTTCAATCAACAAACATATATTCAAACAAAATAATGAAATAAATGCAACATAAATCAGTTAACGGTGTATCACATACATAGTAATATCACGAAAGAAGTCAATAACATTTCGAATTTTTTTTCACTTTGGGTATTTTTTACGGAATTGGGGATCGTTCTGTAGCTCAAAAACGCGATTGGTTTTTTTTTTGACATTTGTTATTCTCGGAGACTAACAAAATATCTGTTTTTGTAATTTGGGAATCAATTCACCATGTTAAATTTTTTGCTGAATCCTTTTTGAAGCCAATAGAAAGTTTGTTAAATAAAATTGCTATTTGAAACTTATCTCGTTTTTAAATTGCTTTGACAGCATTCATGAACCCAACATCGAACGAAAACTAGCGATTGCAGTCGACTGTATTACTATTTTCGGTCGCAATGTTCACCAGCCACGACTCTAGAGCAATCTTCCAGCAATTAACTCATGGCTGTCCGATGAAATAGCCATGGTCGATATCCGGTGTCCTAACCGCAGCTGCTAACAGCTACAATCGATCACAATTTATGATACACCGTTAGATATTGGCTACTACATGACACAACGTCGTGCTCTGGAATTCATCAGATTATCCGCTCGCTTTTGAGATTTTCCTAAAACAGTAGCCGTTTGATTGCGTCATAAACGGAACCAATAACAATAAGGCTAATAACAATAGGAATCGAGTGATGGTTACTACAGACAGCGCCTTAAAATAACTATACACGAAAAATATGTAAAAAGTCGACGATGAAATGTTTAAGGATAAGTGAACGAGCACGGGACAGAACCGTGTAAAATCGACGAAGAGCGGCAAGGCTCCATAAATAAAAATAATAAAACTTAATTTTATGAAACATACATTAAAATACATCACTCTTTTATAGTGCCTAAGCACTGGGAGGGGTACAGAATCTTCCTGTTGTGATATACACTTCAGTGAATTAAAAAAAATGAGAATAAATAAGTAAGGTCTTGAAATCTTAATTTTTTTTCAAAAATCATTTTGGGTTTTGACGAAGGAATAAGGGTGATGTCTTTTAAAGTACGTTTCACAAAATTCAGTTTATTATTTTTATTTATGGAACCTCGTCAGCTCTTCGTCAATTTTACTCGGCTCTGTCCCGTGCTCGTTCACTTATGCATAAACGGAACCCTTTAATTTTTCAGGTGCGTAACACTATACAGCTCAATTTGATATACTAAAGGTGAACACGACATTCACAGCCGTCCTGATATACAGTAATAAACATGTTGAAACATAACTTTACAAATTTTTTGAGCGATTCGTTCAACGAAATCGGTCTCTGTCATCAGTCAACTTGACACCACTTTATGCTACCATGTCTGAGAGACATAGAGACTAAGAAATTTCCAAGAGTGAGTCTCTTTTTCAATCGCCCTGTACCGAGTCACCACTAACCTCTGACGTCAAGAACGGTTACACCAGTGCGCGGAAGAAGCCCTGTACGAGCTAGGCACGTGAAATTAATCAATAACCAGGAAACGATGGTCAAAAAATAAAACACGCCGCCACGTACATGTGTACATGTACGGGAGACGAATTAAATTTAGTGTCGCCGACTCGTACTTGTATATTCAAACTCCCCTGATGCCGTTCTGAGCATATACACCCATCAGAGGATGATGGGGGGGGAAGTCGAAGTTGAACACCTCTGCAACGGTCGGCTCGCGTTAATGGCGTCACCTAATTGGTCATAAATTTAGCGAATAGCCGTCGAGTCGAAGATCATGTCAATAACAGCAGCGAGACTACACATGTCCATAAACATTTTTAAGCACCAGCAGTATCGATCCGCGACTCGACGACGAAATGGTCGCTGAAAATAGCAGGAATTCTATGCGGGAGTGGGGCGAACGAATTTAGTCTGGCCTCCCACGACCAATATAAGTAAACGGAACTGAGATGCGCAACCTGTCGAAGGTATGACATGGTCGAACTGATGTCTTGTTGGCTTTTACACTCCTCTTTGAACTCCTCTTTGAATTCGTCGAGACGAACTGGATGTATTCCTGCGTGGAGACTTGTCTTGAATTATTCAATAGTTTCATCAAGACGTCTTCGAACGGAACCTCTTGAGTAAATTAAATAATATTTTATATATATTACAACCACTTTTGTAATCCTGGAATAAAGTTCATTGACTTTTTTTCGTCTGTCCCATACGAGAGGGAAATCGTTTTGAGCATGGTTAGAGTTCAATGAGAATCTCTTGTGTGCTGGCGACAGTTTGAGATCCCTGCACTATCCGTGCGAGTGGCATTATATATTTAATTCAGGAAGCAAATGGGATAGTCGTGTGCCAAACGTCTATGGGTATGACAAGCGTCCAGGCCTATCTGGTCTATGACATATATATACGTAGATGGCACGCCTATCTGGTCGAGCGTGAGGGCTACTGGATCCGTATATTTATTGCAGCTATGGTGTAGTTGAACACGCATATTTGCTGTCGAGCAGTTTTGGCGCAGGAGTTTAGTTGACGTCGAATTTGCCAACAAATTTATGGGCGTCGCACAAGAAGTCAAATGACCAATAGAAGTCCATATAAATTGCTGGAGATATTTTTCGTTTCAATATAAGTGACTGAGAATTGTTAATTAATGGCGACACGAGTGGAGCAGACTGGAGACCCGAACAGAAGCACATAAAGGAGTGTCCACGCTGTGCTTAAGTCATGCTCGAGGATGTCATTATGTCAAATTGTTAATCATTCACCGAAATGTTATCTAGTTTTCAAAATCTCAAATTTAAAACATTATTTGTATTTTAAAAATCGCAAAACCCGCTATAAATAATTTGTTTGAAATTTACAATTAAAATATGTACCCAATTGCGCTAACAAAATAATTGAGATAATTGATTGTTTCTCATTTTAAAACTGTCTCGAATTATCAATAATGGATTAAAATTTAAATTAAAATTTGTCAATTTTAATCGTAGGTTGATGCGACACTCTAAAGACAAAAATGTGTCTTAAATTTGAGATTCTGATTTTGCAGTGTACTTGTACAAGCATTTACAAGAGCAATTTTTTTTCGCAGACTTCTCATATACATGTGGCATCGAAAGACGTACAATATACACATTTGTTTTGATACATTTACATTATCTCTAATAGTCAACATAGTCAACAGTCCTCCTGGACAACAATAGCGCAATCGTTTTTAAATGATAATAAAGGTGCTACATGTGACTCCTACCTTAGAACGTCCTGTGGTACCTGCTACAACTCTTCCACTTATTCTCTTTCCTGTACAACTCATATTTCGTCGTGACCAATAAAAATCTCACACATCTACCATTGATCGAATATCATGATTTGATGGTAAATGTTATCTGACAGATGAATAATGAAGTATGAAACGCTTTAGTTGTTAAAGCTAATCTATGAACTTTCTGTTAACATTCATGATTCAAAGAACATTTCAAGTTATTCAATTACATTTTTGGATGCATCGACTAATAATCGCCATAATTAATTCTTACTTTAATTATTTTAATTTGGAAGGAATGATTTTAACTGGGACTATATTTAAGGGCATACTTTTGTAATTTACTTTGGGTTATAAAGTAATCGCATGGAGATTGATACATAGATGGACATTTCGAGAATAAGGTGTCCTAGTTTTTAGTTAGAGTTTTCAATTCGTTGATGACAGACTGGAATTGGTTGCTAATTATTGCATTCGTTTTCATTGTCACTGACAATCATACTAGCTAGATAGTTGTTGGAAAAAGTGAAAGTGATTATTGGTTTTTTGTTAGCATGTAAGCAGAAATTCATAAACCCTAGAATGACTGAAAAATTAAATTACGATTCAAAATGACATTGAATCCAAATCCATATGCTCTAGTTGTCATTTGTCTAAGCAGCCATTGTTATCCAATATGAATTAGTTTAATCTATTTAAGCGATGTAGTGGTTCGATAATTCTATTAGGCATTGGTTTTATTTAATTTTGTTAATTCTGCGTGGCTAAAAAACCAACAATTAAAATCAGTTTCAAGAACATGTGAAATAGTGGCAACAGGCGTTAATTTCTGTCAACTAGAATCTATTGTGTTAAGATCATGGAGAATGGGTTAAAAAAGCGATTCTCTCCAAGCAAATAGATCGATCCATCATCCGTGCAGTTAGGCAAACAGTTGTATACGAGAAAGAAAAAAACCGCCGTCCACACTCGATCGTCGATCCGGATCCAGCTGCCGTTACGCACGGCTGTCGAGTCTCTCACCCGGGTGCGCATCAGCCACTGGATCCGGAACGACTCGGTGGTGTGTTTGCGTGCGAACGGGGCAGTTGGACGGGTTCGGTTCCGTCGAGAACGAGGCAAATCCACGCTGCCCGAAAAGACGAACGACCTTTTTTATGTGTCATCATTACGTGTCATCCCAATCGGATTAGAAATGGCGCGACCGTCTTCGGCCATAAAACGCAGATTTGCTTCGTTCTCCACGGGCGCATTACAATGCGGGGGTTATTTGTTATCAATTTTTTAGTTCTCTGCAACCAGAGAGAGAGAGAGATATGTAGGGATTGCCTATGTTTTGCTGGCGGCCATATCTGCAAGATCAGTTGGCAAAAGTGACAGCTCTCAAAAACAAAACACAGTACGGTACATCGAGATAAGATAGATATGCGAAAGTAGATTCGTTCTTTTTTTTATAGCCCCCCATCCGTATTATTAATTACACATTCGGCAGTAGCGCCGTGGAGACCGGAAGTCTCGCTGCTACTACTCGTGAAACCTTTTAGCTTTTTACCTTCTTCCCCGTTCCGCCTTGTACGTGCCGCCGTATTTAGGTCTACTGCCAATCAAGTCAATGATCTCAGGTATGCAACTGGCGAACATAGCCTACGATAGGTAAAGGACACGGATAGGTGGAATCGGCAGAGAAGAGGATAGTGTGAGATTCGGGAGTGGAATGAGGCCGATGGCAGGGGTATGGAGGAAGGTCAAGGGGTAGGTAGGTCAGTGTGTGTTTTAAGTGTGTGTGTGTATGAGTGTTTGGAGAGAGAGACCAATGGGAGGAGTTGGAGAGAGAGAGAGAGAGAGGTGGGGCGAAACCACAAGCCAATGACAATAATGCGAATATATCGTCCTAGTAATAGGTATATAAAAAATATATAGTGATGACAGGCAGCAAATGGGTTTCACTCAATATTTTTTTGGGGGTTTACCGGCTCACCAGCTCTCTCAACAGATGTTTCACCAACCGCCATGGGTGGCGAATGCGTGTGATTGATGTCGTGCCAAAATCGTATGGTCGTTTGTTCGGTGTTTGGATCGTGGTGGTGTCGCGGTCTTGATTTAGATGACGATTTGTTTTCCTCTCGAGGGAATTTATACCTGTATAATCTTGATTAGATGGTTAGTAAAGAAGAACTACGTCTGTGCCCCAACGTCGTGTACATTAATTATCAAATTCTTAATTTCAGATGGGGTTTCTCTCCCTTTTGCCAATTTACTTGATATATTTGCGAATTTTTTAAAATTATATCAAGGCATCCTCTCAAGTTTAATAAGAACCATCAATGTGCGAGCAGTTCAGTTTGTCTTAGAAGAGGACCTTAATATCTAGTGGCGTTTCACCTCATTATGCTGCCCCTTGATTTCAGGCATTCAAGGAAAACACGGGTGCTCAATGTTCAAGGATTCCTTTGATTCCTGCTGTAACTTGTGACCGCATCACTTTCAGCCACGATCCAGCAAAACGAGCATTACCATAGCGATCCGATACGAAATCAATCACACGTGTTAGAACCATGAAACGTGAACCGCGACAATGATATCAGGATAAAATGATGATAATGATGATAACGGAATATAAATCGATGTCTCTCGTACATCGATTTACACCCACACACATGTATACACTATATTTATATATATATAGAACCGTCGAACGAAGTCTAGCGTTATCCAGAAGAACGAGGCCTACAGTCACGACAATGATATGTGTAATGTGTCTGCCCTCGCACACTGGAAAAAAATGCCGTAGTCACCAATGACCGGCCACAATCAAGACAAACGTCTTACCAATACTGTGAACACACCGTTTTCTCTTTATATCAGCTCATTTTTTGTTGTTGTAGATGCTGTATATTATTATTATTATTATATACCGCGTTGTAATCCAGTTTATATGCGGAAAAATACTAATACCGATTACAACACCACACAACGTCAAATAATAACAAACGGAAAAAAAGTAGAAGTAGAAAAAATGAGAAGTCAGTAGGATCGAATAGATGTTGTGACACACACAAGTTCAACGAAAAATAGATAGATATTTTTCGTACTGTACTCTTTCATCTCCTTTCAAATAGGATCGTGAAAGCGTCGGTTTGTGGGAAAGGGATTTTATTTTTGCTACCTGGTCAGCTACTTTTCCCCCCATATGAAATGAAAATAAATTTACTATTTTTGACAAGCCAAAATGTCGGAAACAACAGGGGTAGAAATAAAAAGTCGTTGGGATCAGAAGAATGGGCGAGGGATGGAGTTTGGAGAGCGAGAGAGAGATCCACCCAAAGTATTCGGCAAAGATAAACAAAACAAATTAACTTAAAGAAACGATAGAATTGGATAAAATAGAGTTGGTCTGTGTGGGAGGGGGTCGGAGAGGAGGGCTGGAGAAAAAGTAGTGGCAAGTATAGCAAATATATATCTATTTGGTAGTACAGCAGCAGCAGTAGTAGTAGTATAGTTGTTGCAAAAGAAGTTGGTTGTGGTTGGCGGATATGAATACCTCTTGCCATGTTCCCGCTTGTACTCGCCACCGTACTTGGGTCTGTTGCCTACCAGCTCCGTGATTTCCGGTATCCAACTGGCAAACACGGCCTATACAATTGAGGGATAAAGGACAGAGTAGGGTAGGGTGGGGGACGAGGAGCCGGGTTCGGGGGAAGGACGTAAGGGAATGGTTTGGGTGGTGACGGAGGGGGGTCGGATTGGATACGGAGGTCGTGTTTTGGAGTTACGGTTAGGGATATTGATAGATTGGGTGTGCAGAGGAGGAGGCCGAGTGTGGTCAAAAGGTGCGAGAGTGGTCAGAATTGAGGGTGGTGGTGGAATTGAGAGGGGGAAGTGTGCCGACCATTTAACCGTTAAGATTGGGATAAATTGTCGTGAGTGTGGGGGAAGATCGCGGATATTCGCGAGGTAGTGATCGGAGGGACCATAGGTGAAGGTAGAAGTAGATCGAGGAATAAACGTAAATGATAAAGGTGAGGGGTTTCGTGGTGGTGGTTCAGGAGGTTGACGAATTAATTTTATTCCAATATTTTTATTTATGAGGTGATGGGTTGGTTCAACGTCAGTGGTGTTGGACGGGAGGAAGTAGGGGTATTCAATTTGTTGGACGAGGAGGATTGATAAACAAAAAAATTGGATGGTGGAGGTGTTAGGGGGAGGGGGTAGAATAGAATAGAGGGGGTAGAGAAAGTGTTTTCGAATGGAAATGAGGAAGTAAGGGAGGAAGAGGCGACAGGAAGAAACAGGACACAAGGAGAGAGGAAAGGAAGGCGAATTTAGTATAGGCAAAAAGGCATATACCTCTTTCCATGCTCCCGCTTGTATTCACCACTATATTTGGATCTAGAGCCAATTAATTCAATGATTTCAGGGATGCAACTGGCAAACATGGCCTATAAAAAAGAAACAAGTCAAGACGAAAAAAATTGTAATGCATTAGCCTATACTAAATTCAATCCTCCAAAAAAACAGCTAAGTAATTATCAGCCACCATTCAAAAAAGAGACTACGGTTACAACTGATTCGTCTAATTGGGTTAATTAAAAAATCGAGTAAACAAATCACTAGTTTAATAAAAAAGCGAAAAACAATTAATAAAAGTATATACGAGTATATATATAAATATATATAAATATATAGAGAGATAGAGTGATAGATAATAGAGAAAAGCTACATGGCTACAATAAGGTAAACGCAGGAGAATCCTACAGAGATTTTGTTTCTGTGTATGATTTTCCTGAAATAATAGCACTACTTGTGTTAAGAAAAACTAGAACTGAAACTAGCATTCGAAAACTAAGTCAAATGTCGTTTTTCATTTTATCCAAACCAAGTCTTATGTAGATATAGAAAATGGTCACGCTTACAGAAAGCATAAAAGTTTAAAAGTTTTTCTTCAAATTACCGCTTTCCTGGTTATTAGAAAAAGTGGCTGGATCGAAAGTGCCTCACAATGCAGGGCCGTTAAAAATATCCACACTTGAGTGCTTTTACAACCATGAATAAGATATGTCCGTCATCATCAGTCAGGTGAAAACTTCCAATATGTAAAAGGTAAATTTTAATTAAAAGTAGAAGTCGATGATTGTATGAAACATAAATAAAATATTGAATGGACGCAATCTACAAATCGACCATGAATTACGGAAGTAATACGAATATTTACTTCATGGTCGATTTGTAGATTGCGTCCATTCAATATTTTATTTATTTACCTTTCAGGTAAATTTGAGCCGATCGACATCACTAAAAATTACAAAATAAATTAAATTAAGTTTGCTGTTCCGAAAGAATGTTGCATCATTCTTAACATACAATTACGTTTTTATTTACAGGTTAAATTAAATTTGGCTCCTTTATTATTTTTTAAATTTATTTCAATAATAATGTTAATTACATTTTTATTTAATTTCGTTACCTATCAACTTTCTTCTGAAATTTATGATAAACAATTAACGCTGAAGATGTTTCGAATCTTGATGCAGGTGCTTTTGCAATATCGATGTCGTTTGTTTTATTATATTTTATTATATTTTATTATACATTTCCTACAATCGATTCGAAATATTAAATTTTAAATAGACCTTATTTTTTTTTTAGAGTAGTACGATGCAATTCCTTTGATGACGGATATATCATGTGGCGACAATTTTATTTGAAGAACAATTTTCTTCTCCATCAAACTTTCAAACTGCACATTCATCAGTTTTCGAATTTATGTCACAAGTTATCTTTCGTCGAATTTTGGAATTTGAAGCTTCGTGGATATTTTCTCATGCTCAAATTAGGAAGAAAAAAAAACATGCTACATATCGACAAGCACAGGTCTATCGCCGCATAACACTGACGGTGGCATGCACTAGAGGTGTATGTATATATACATGTACTTATAGGAGCAATATATAGACGGAATCTAATGGAGGGCTATACAGAGACACTATTCCCGGCTGGTTTTATTGTTGTACTGTCGCGGGCCAATCAGAATCGCGCAAAAACAATCAAATCCGAATGCGTCTTACTCGGGGTTGTTCTCACAAATTAAAGAAAGCGAATGAACAAACATTCGCATGTTGTGCTACACACGAAGTACAGCAATAAAGTGCTAAACGCGCAATGGAGGACACGACACGGTTTGTCGTTTTTTGCCATCGCTCTTCAAATGCTAATTCGCTAATTCGTATCTAAGCCTCTGGTCGGCCGCCTACGAAAAGGAAGTTACCAGGAAAATAACTGCACCGTAAAAATTTTATTCCGTCCCTCGAGCGATAAAGCTATAACAATGTTTCAATTGACACTCGAATTGGTGATTATGAGCCGGATTTCTAGGTCCAACAAATTGATTCTGTTGAACCTAAATTATGCTTCAAAATTTACGATACAATTCCTCAAATTTTGCATTTCATTATCAATATTCTTTTATTGTTCGTATCGGAATTTGGTTCATCAGTGCACAAATTGCGCCCAAACATAAGACCAATGACACTGAATTAGGCCAATGGTATCTTTTCTAGAGTTCTCAAGAAAGGATGTGTCACTCAAAAAGATGCAAACAAGAGCGATATTCTAAAATACGTTATAACACCTATTGGGACTCAAATTGTACAGAGTACAGAGAGCAGAATATCTATGATACTGAAAGTTTGCCATACAATTTCAGCTGTAGATTGTTCTAAAATTTGTAGTCGAATGCAAGTTATTTCGGATCTTGATTTTACGTATTTCTCGAAATATCAGTCGTTGAAGTTTTAAAGCCATCAAAAAGGAGAATTCCAATATGGCGTCTCCACTTGACCAAAATGGCGCTGAATAGAAGAACGCCAATCACGAGCTACCAAAGATGCCAGCGACATTTTCGAAACTGGATCCCGAATTTCTAATTATTATTCAATTTACACTTTAGAGTACTATTTCACAAAACAGGAAGAAATCCATTTTCATTATAAAGAGATTTCAATTTTAGACATTTCAATTGGTACGACTGGTCGTAGCCCAGTTGGTTTAGCGACTGACTATGGCTCGGCGGTCTCGGGTTCGATTCCCGGCGCGGGCTTTCGAAAATTTCGAACCCGGGGTACTGGTCGTTCCCCTCGCATAGTGCCTAAGCACCATGAGAGGACGTAACGCCTGTAGTGCGGTTGACTACAGTTGATTGGAGAACAAAATTGCCAATTGTCACGGCGACATTGTCATGACGTTAAAGCCCGTGATACTACAGTGTTGTAATGTAGCAAAACAAAGTTAAAAAAATTAGAAAATACTTTTTCTAGTATCTGATATAGTAGACAGTAGTCAGATGTGTTCAACGACATGGGTTCAAGTGAGGCGCAATCATCTCGCTGCCCCTTCTAAGAAGTAAGCGGGCAATCACACAACGCTCGAAATTCGTGCCCCCATTCGAGCTGCCCTGCACTTTCGTTTTTACATTCATGTCAGCGAATCCAGAGTGGAAACCACGCTTTTTCTGATAAGAACAACGCTGTAACTATCCTAGCATTTAGATGAAATATATCGATCCATTTGCTGCGCGCTTTTGATGTGAAATTTCCATTGGGAACGTTTGGAATGAATGCTAGAGAGAATTTATCGTATTGGCCGACCAGGATGAAATGTTTCTAAAACACCTGTACGTTTCAAAAAAACTTTTTTTGTTTTGGAAAATCCCGTGAGCACCAGTGTCAAGCACGGAATGTTGTCCCAAAATTCATGTATTTCGTCCTGAATTAAGCAGTGCGGAAAATTGTTACGTGCGCTCGTACTTATTAAGCTAATGGAATTATTGGTGCATGCGCTTGCAATTCGCGGGGCGCCATGCTGCAATTTAATTTCTAAAAATGGAGTCACCAACTGCGTTATATCTATCCACTGGCAGGTGGCACCACTCCAAAATGCTGCAAAACCATCAGTTCGCTAAAATTAATTGGTTTTTGCCAAATATTTTTTTCAGGTCCGGTCCCCGAGTGAGATGGTATAATTAGCGAATGCTTTCGACGTTGATCATATTCAGGGGCGAGACATGTTGACCACAGCTTGGGGTGCCATACTCTAGCCATATCATATTTGTTTTTGAAATGCCCTATATTGAAATGAGAGTCTCAAGAGGGCTGGGCTGATTAACTAGTGAAATAACTAATTTTGATGGAATTATTTATATTACCGCAATGAATCATTTGAGGGTAGATTCGTACTGGAACCCCTGGATCGAGAGCGCTCGTTTGGAATCGAGTCGTGAGAGCATGTGATGAGCTACTTGCAGAATATTTTTTAAATTTGCATAAATTGTTATCAATATCGCGATTGAGTGTGAATGCATTTTTCGAACAAGCGTGAGAGTTCGCCAAAAACACCGTTCTGAAGAGCAGTATTGTTATTGGCTCTCGTGTATGTGTGGTCTCTCGGACCTGATGCAAATATTAGCATTACCATACGTTTATGGCTAATTCGTGCTGCTGCCTACTGCCCCCTAATCCCCTCACCCCCAACCCCCCCAATTCTGCTGAGCGCGCGAGAAACTTCCGCGTTTATGGAAGGTGGAACGCAACCCCCCCGCGATTTCCGACGTTGTACATCTATTACCGTTTAACCAACACCCGTCATATCGTTTTCACAATTACATTAGGGGGGGCCGTGAGCACGCACAATTAGGCCTGGTGGAGGAGGAGGATGTGAGGCTCAAGCACGAGCGTGAACTAGGAACGAAAATCCGAAGGACAAAGCCCCGATTTTGAAAACAAAAATCGTTTCAGTTCTTCTATAAATCGAGCCATGGATGCTGTGCTCTATCGTCTGGTGATTCACATTTCGTATTTCTCCGCTAGGGGTGAGGGAATGCTAAATTAACGATAGTCTTTAAAGTAATCGGGAATCGAACCCGGGACCGCAGAGCCATCGTCTTAGTCATAGTCAGTCGCAATACCGACTGGGCTACGACGAGTCGTACTTTGTTCGTAAATTTGTAAATTGCTCTTCATACGTTCTTCCAGATTAATTGCAAAAATCCTGGTTGTCGGTTTTACGGTTTAAAAAAAATTAACTTTAGTTACTATTTCGTGACGTCTTTATTTTCAATTTCATCATTCAACTTTAATTTCTCCTTTAAGCAAAAAACAAACTAATTATCTTGTTTCTATCAAATACAGTAACTCGGATATGATTTTAATAAGGTTAATTATTATCTAAGCTCGTCTATCAGAGTGATTTTGACGACCCAAAAATATTTGGAAATATTTAGAAGAGCATATTTTCTCTTTCCATTTACCAAATACAGAGTAAGTATATTTTATGACAAATATTAAATAATAAGGATTTTTCTAATTGATAAGATTGTGAATGCTGGATCGTCAGACTCTGATGAACTCTGAAGAAATCGAAACTTTTCAGAGTATGCAATACATATGCGTATACTGTAAATACAGACTCTGTAAGTGCGATTTTCGGACATCATTCAACGTTAGACAATAGTCATTAATTGATTAATTAATTTGTCTTTGGGGAGAATGGCGGTGCTGAACTTTCGGCCACCACCACTGTTGATGGAGTTCAGACCGAGATTTCGAAGGGTAGGACCGCCGCAAGCACGAATACATCCAGGTCATAGAAATATGTTCCGCGATCCTCGTCGTAGAATATGTGACCCAGCCCATGTTTCCGCACGAAGGAGTCGTAACCCAATTATCTACATTTAATTTCATTTCGACAACGAAAGGTTATCGTGGGTCATTCCCATATCCTCTTCAAACCCCCTTCACATTCGCAAGCGTTCCTTGAAAAACGTCTAGCAAGTGCCTAAACCTTAGGACGACCTGCGGGGTGAGCGTCTACTACTGATGGCCCGGAATTTTAATCTTGTTCAATCCCGTCTTATCCAATTTTCAAAAATCCTTTCAAAGTTTTTTAAATGGGTAATGATAGATGTGGGTCTGGTGAGGATATTCAATGAGGCTGGTGGGGAGTTACATGTACATACCGCATCTGTACAGTACATGCCTAGGCTCGCGTATTGCGTGACAACTAATCGTCTCTACACACGCGACGACGAAATATAGTGTCCGTATTGGGTGACCGCAGGGGATGAGGTTTCGGTGTCGAAACGAGAAACAGGGGGCCAATAAAACGATCCCCATTAATTAGACGAATCTCTCTATCGAAGGAGAAAGGGGGAGATATTCACCGTACGGTGGATGCAAACGGTAATTTTGTAATCACTGGCCAAACCCATCCATGACCTAATGAATGCGGAAATGTTGCTGCTGAAAAAATCGTGGCATTCCTCCTAACACATATCAATGAACTTGTATTTAAAAAAAGATCTAATGATCTTTGGTTAGTTTCGTGTCTTCAACAGTTTGTTAAGGAGACCCACCAGCGATTCAACCCTAGAATTCCCCCAGGAGGCGACCTGGTAATTTTGCCTAGCCTGAACCTCAACCTAGGTACTTGAAATCATACAGGCACGGGTCCCACGACTTTACTTTCATTCCGAAGAAGGCGTGACCCATGACCCACATCACAAATATTTGATTATTATTTTAACCTAAATGATTAAAGACCATTTATGGTAACACTGCGTTGAGTCAGATTGATAAAAATTTCGAAAGCGGCATTTAAGATAAAAAATTATGCGTCACAATCGAAGGAAAATTTGACAAAAACATTTTTAAAATTCAGTAGACTATCAGATTTATCTGGTTGTCTTTAACAGAACATCGCAGACAGTTAATTATGATTATAAGATGAATTTTGGTTCTGCCATCTTGATAAGCAACACAAGAAGATACCTGACGGTTAACGGAGTTAAATTTGTCTGGGGATTTTTTTTAATGACATTTTCTCTAAAGTCACTATTGGAGCTGGTATGAATTTATAAATAATGGACGGTCTTTTGGTGGTTAGCATATATTTCGATCGAGCCTTCATCAGCCTCTTGTGTATTTTAAAACAGGAGCATTGTCCTCTGTTTAAGCGCCTCACTTCTGCCACTCACGCCTCCACATTTTCCCTTTTGTACAAAACAATCTGTGTCCCCACGACCGAGTCAGCCATATTGGCCTACGCATGATGACACATAGGCCCTAGAAGTACTTGTACTTTCGCGAGAGAGAAAAATGCACTATCTATCAATATATTCGGCCGTGAAATGGCCCCAAATGCGCGCGGTGGCATTTTTGAATTATTCATATATTGGCCTATCCATCATTTCCATGATAATGTGGGGGTTTTGTTATTCACTCTGGATGTTGGCGGCAGTCTCACGCAGGGGCTTTGTGCGGCTCACATCTCTGAATCATACCGAGACCCGCCGAACCCGAATAGAACAATTTTTTATATTGATTTCAATGTCGATAGTCAATAATAAATATTTTGAAATCGCTAAACCAATGCGCCCAGGTGAGGTGGAGGAGAAGCTACAGTTTCAAGTCAATAAAGTTAATTTTCTTCTTCAATAAGTTCAAACCGGTAATTTAATTAAGAGCTACTGTGCTAAATCCATTTAGAATTTGGTTATAACACTAACGACACTGTAATTAAACAGATTGATTCTAAGCCAAATTTCATTAAATATTTGACGTTATTAACAAATTTTACCTAGGACTAGCTTCATTTCAAAATTAGAAAATGAACAATTCGGATAATCGAGCTCACTCGCTCGAGACAAATTCGTGAATAATAAAGCAAATGCCAGACGCTTCGAACAAAGTTCAACAGCTCTCGGAAAAACTCTGCCCATTTATTTGGCTAAATGTCAGGAGAAGAGAAGCGAAATCCGGTACATGTCCCCTTCGCCTGGCATTCAGTCAAACGAACGGACCGTTTTTCTTCAGAGGAGTCGACTCTACGCCGAACTTTTGATCGTACGAATGCCGCCACATCAGTGACGAGCGACCGACGACGCCACATCTCGCGCCCAGGTGGTAGTCAACGAAGCGGATTTGAATGCAAGCTCGGCTTCGGGAGGAGGAGGGTCTCACGAAGATTTCTCGAGTAACAGCTCGCACTGCTCGCATCAAAACTGCAGTCGGTCCGTTTTGTCATGCAGACGATAATAAATATATAATGCGAAATTAATGTTTACAACATCTATAGCCTCACTCACACTCGGATAGACGTACGGGTGCGTATATATATATCTATCTGGTCATGTATAAAACACGGTCTCCGTATATGTATATACTAACGTATGCAAAGGTTTCCCGAGGAACGACGACTCACCCCCTCACGATATGAACGATCAAAGGTGATCGGTGACGTCATAAAAGATGGCGTTTACACGGAAACAATGCATTTCTGAGGGTGGAGGGGGGAGTAACTCGAACATGGTGAGCAATTGGGTTAAATCGGATAGAAGTTACCATGGTTTAGCAAACCGTAAAACTGCTCAACTGATTCGAATTTTCGCATAAGCCCGTGAACTTCTTTAGAAGTCAACGTAATTTATAGATGTTTTGATCGCGTGACAAAATGTGACGATCTCATCTTCGTCTTGTCTTGAAATTGGTTTTTCTTGATCTAATCAAGACGAGAGAAATCTTGTTTCTAATTGAAAGCAGAAGTCGCACTTTTTCCTCAAACCATTAGATAATTCGCAATTAGCGCAAAACTTCGCTATAGGCGCTGCGCTTTAACAAACGGTGGCGCACAGAGGTGAGGTACATGTAATCGTACGCGTAGAGTATCCATTGGTCATGACGACCTCCCAAAAAGGGGTTACACGTCGCATTTGTTGTACTCAGCACTGGAAATATACACACACTCTAGTAGGCAAGCAGCTGGCATGCAAGCAGGCACAATACGTGACAAATGAAATTTGTAATGTTCAAGAAAAGAAAGAAAAATGGAAAGAATGTTCAACAAACACATCAGCAATTATATAAGTGTAAGGCATATCTGTGGCTTTTTTTTTCTCGAGGCAGGCAAGTGAAAAATAAAATCTATAGGAATTCAATTTTATGAATGAACTTGTGTGTAAAAAATGTTGCCGTTAAGAACGTTTTTTTTTCTTCCCCTCCGATGCGAAACATGACTAAAGTCGATCTAATTGGCGAGCTGACTTCGATATCTGCAGCGGATCTAAAATTTCAGACGTCATATTGGGCCTTTTTAAGTTATTGTAATATTATTGTAAGCTTATTTAAAATTTGTAATTGAAATAATTCGATAAAATTATTTATGTCCTAATTATAATAAATACGGATGCCATTTAAGCATCTTGTACTTTTGTAAATCATTTTAGAAAACAATTCAACTAAAGGGGTTTCTTTTTCTAATGCACTTTCCTACAATTTTAGAGTTTCAAACTGAACGTATGCATTTCACAATTTAGCAGTCCTAATGAGTTTCTTCTTGTTTTACTATCTTTAAAAGTTTTAAAAAACGTTTTAAATGTATGGAAATATATAGATTTAGTTAATATGTGGTTTTTATTATTTGTATGTTTATGAAATTTGTAAACGTTTTCGCAAATATTAGGATTATTGTTAGTTTCTATTTTGAAATCGTGATTCTACTATAAATTCTAATATTATTAAAGAATATATGTTAATATTTTCTCGCGATGACAAATTGTCGCTATACTAATCACCACACACACACACACACCGATGTTAATCGCATAAGCCTAACATTTTTAGTGTAGTATTTTATATTTAACGGGTAGACTGATCCTTGTTAATCCTCTAAGCAACGTTAATCCTGACCAACGATCACAACGTCGAAAAATAAAAACGTTTATCGCTGCGAACTTCAACATCTAACCGCGTTGTACGGCGAATTTTTTATTAATGGAATCGACTGTTACTAACTTTGTGTGTAATTTGTTCCGCTTACTGATGAGTGTAGTTTAGCTGTCAATTCATTAAGGGGTTAATTTGTTCCGGTACGGGAGATACAGAGGACAGGGAAGGACGGGGGCATGAGGACAATGTCACAGAACACCGTTCAATTTAAACGAGCTTGCTGGAGGTGTAGGGTTTCTCGTTTCTACTAATAAACAACAACCGAATCAGAAAAGGTCGATCGGAGCAAACATAATTATAAATCCAAATTAGCAAATGCCACGATCGAATACAATTTGGAAAATAATTGTTTAAAATGTGTAAGGATGCAGCACATTAAATCATATAACTATATTTTTTGAGAGTTCAGCAAAGTACATTTCCTCACGGAACTAATCGTAAAGTTTTCTTTTATCAATCTCCTCTTTAAATGTTTTTTTTAGATAATAGTTAAAATTTTCTATTTTATCTAGCTACACTTCGTAAGCTAAAGATGGACTTTCTTTGTGCGGACGAATGCTTTAATAACCTAACTCAACCAACCGGTTATGCCTTCTGAAGATAGTTGAATTATTATTCTTTTATAAATATTTTCTATTGTTGTACCCGTACCACAAAATAAAAATTATTTTTCTGTCAATTTTTATAAGCTGTGTTCGCGATTCTCTCGAGAACCATGCGTTGCGGAAAAATAAATATTGCTTTGTTTTTAGTGTCAGCCGTGTCATTTTCATGAAAAGGACTCAGGAAAATGTCTCCGTTATCGACCGATTTTTATTCAATTACACCCAATATTTGAACGAGTGCATGCAATCGAACACAACACCAAACACACGCGTTGTCACCCTGAGATCCGCGAATGCAGCAAGCACTATTCATGATTTAAGAAAAAATAATATTCGCTAACGTTATCCTCATTGAAGTATCAATTTTTAGAAATCTCCTAAAGAACTTTTATCGTAACGCAGATGGGGGGATCTTTGAGAATTATCGCGAGAATTGCGTACAATTTTATGCAATTTTAAACAAGTTTATACTTAGACCGAAACAAAATTTTCATTTAATTTTCATTTTCCTAGACACCATTTAATCCATAGAATGACTTAGACACTTATTTGGGATCTGTGACAGAGTTGACGTTGTCGTGCGCTCCAAAGGGAAAGAATCAGTTAATCACATTAATTTTGGTAACATTTCTAATAAACTGAGTGCATCGTCTTGTTTAGTATTAAATGTGTGACACAGCAAATTTAGTATTTTCCTTTTTCAAGGGGGCATGCCCTGAGTCTTAGGAGGTAGTGTGGACGCGTGGCCGCCTCGCCGGATGACAAATACTCCACTGTAAAGCTACTCTCGTCTCATATCGATTTGTGCGATCTCTCGTTGCTTCGAATTCGTGCTCGACTCTAGTCCGTATTAAACAGGGGGAGGGGAGGGGGGGGCGGAGGGTGGAGATATTTGTTCGGGTCAATAATATATCGACTGATTCAACTCAATTACATAAAACCGAAGGGAGTGTGTGTGTGTGTGGTGTGGCGATTGTACAGTGATTTTTGTCGGAAACTGGTGGCGATGGGGTCGGGCGGGGCGACGCCGCTTCTAATGTATTCCAGAAATAACAAACTCAAATTGTTGTTCTAGGAATTCGAAAAAAAAAGATCGATTTATATATAGAATACATTAGAAGCGGTACCCTGGAGAAAAATAAACTCGCATAGACGGTCTGCTCGTACGTTTAACTCCCTCGCGAATAACAACAAAGAAACACGATTGCGTTCCACCATATATCTATCCTTCCAATATTGGCTATTGATTTTGTTGTTGTTCCTACTGGTAAATAGATTCAGTCGGTTTAGACCCTATGTGTGAGGGGTACGTGCTTTTCTTAGAGTGCATTTTGTGCATGGACGTGAGTACAGTCAGCATATATACAGATACACATCACTTTAAGAAGACAACTTTTTCGCCATTACGAACCTTTTTTCAAACCACATAATCATTTTTTGTTGATTTTTATTATAAGCTAGCATTACGTTATTTCTTTTCTCGTTTCACTTTTGCGCAATATTCTTTTGGTCTATCTTACAGTATAGAAATTTATTTGTATCTTAAATACAATCTCGAGGCATCGAGTAAGACGTGATGGTGAGTGTTTCCAGAAAAGGATTGTAGTCTGTATGCTCTGTGTGTTCATCATGAACGTGTTTTGAGTTATTGCTCAATCGTATTAGGTTTGCAAATTGCATTAATGTTTTCAGAACACATAAAATGTATTTTTTTTCATGGATTCGTCTCGCTATAAGACGATGAAGATTAGTAGAATTTTCTAAACGGATTACCGGAATGAAGAATAATTATATTGCCATTGTTGAGGACGTTCGACTTATCCGGAGTGTTTGAAATCTCGATTCTTTGGACTGACATTTTTTACACCAAGTTCTATTCGAAAGTGAATAACAGCTACCTGGAGTCTACCATGTATTATTTTTTTTATTGGACGATACACAAACCACGCAACTGTTGATGGGCAGGCGATGCAGCTACAGCGAAAGGATTAGTCTAAGAAGTTTCAATCTGGCAAGGGCATGGAAAAAAGCCGTCAACAACGTGGTAAATCCTAATTTTTCACCACGACTGTTCTTTTTTACAAGTTGTTTGTTTATTTCGTAAATTTTTCCCCTAACAATTTTGTTTCTCCAAATATCTCTGCAGTGCTCAGATAATTTCTTCGAATAGATCTAGATAAAAATAGCTGTGCCAGTCAATATTGTATACAAGCGGTAACATAGAAGGGCATAGATATCGAATTATATATGTATATCGACATTATTTAAATATACATATACAAAGTACACACAAATATATACAACTACATGCTGTCAAGTGTGTCATATATATAAAATAGAGAAATTGTAGGTAGATATTATATATAATATATATGTACATGAGAATATATATATAAAGAGAGAAAAATGTTAAATTAGTATTGCTTTAGAGAAACGTAGATGCATATATATAATATAGATATGACTAGAGAGAGGTGATATTTGAGATGGAAAAAATTTCATACAAAAATTGTGGTCATTGATGCTTTTTGTTTAATCAAAAGCAATTTTTCTCATTCTCTTTCAGTGCTTTTAAGAAAAAAATATGAAGATTGTTGTTATTCATAACACTTTATCGACTTGATTTAACTAACTATGGATGGTGTGTATTGAATGCGAAAGAAAAAAATCTGATGATAAAACCACCGCTTGTGTATGAGCAGGTTTGAGATAATTACTAATTGGTGAAACATTGTACAAGCTTATACAGTTGGCTTCGGAAGTTGAAAATCAAAAAATTGTTTAGTTAAATATTAATGAAGCGAGGGAATACTTTGTGATGACTAATATGAGACTATTCATTATCAAGATGGCAGATAATACATCTTCGGGGTTTAATGATTTAGAAATGACAGCATGTTATACTAGAAAACTGAAATTTAAAATAGGAAATTCCATTTCACTTAACAACTTTTAGTTGCTCATTTAGTTGCTGACATTGTGGAGACAAAATAAGGCGTTCAGATATCCAATTTAATTTAAAGTAAAATAAATCAGACTATTTTCTTTTTAAAGTTAAGGAAAACCATAATTAATAAAATAATATGTTATATATTTTTATTAGTCAGATTTAAATATGCTGCTAGTGAGTTGAGAACGAATTGACCAATGTATCAGCTTTTAAAATGTTTCATTCGCAAGTCAGTGAATCTGTATTTATGATATCCAAATATTTTTTTTTCAAAAAATTGACACACGTTATTCGTAACAGAAAAACTGTGTTTACAAAAACTACACAACACTGTACTGAACATTAAGCGTTAAACAAAAAATACACTGCGGTATATTGTTTTGCAGCCAAAAAATAGATATACGTATAACTGTATGAGTAGAAACCAAACGAAAAAGAAAAACCATTTTTTTAAAATTTTATTTAATGACCGGGCTAATGTTTGCGATCACCATTAAATTGATTGTTGTTCTCGAGAGGTGGCTATATATTATCATAGAAAAAATAATTTGGGGCTAATAATTTTATTTATATTAATTGAATTTTGTAAAATGGATCATAAAATAATATGAGTGGCTAGACTTGCATTTTAAAAAACGTGAGTTGTTAAGACTTGATTTGACGTTCTGTTTTTATTCTTGTAATATTATATGTTGCCTGACTACTGGTCTCGTTATTTAATTTGTCACTTTTTTATTTAGATTTGAATCAACACTCAAACCAATGAAAAGATTCGAATTTAACATCTAAACGAATGCATAACTTAGAACGAGTAAAGAAGATTTCAGTGATTTCTTTAAAGTTCATACTTTTCAGATCTAAATTCCATAATACTTATATGGTTTTGGATCCACAACTTTTTTAACGAGCGTTATATTTTCTTTCACGCACTTTTTGTTTGTTAGATTACTTTTTAAGTAATATACATCACTGCAATGTTTAATCGTTCTAAATTATTATACCTTAATTCATGTATTCTTAAATACTCAGGGATGGCAATTAAAGCGATAATTTCTAAATGTGCATTTCAAGTGTGGATTGTCTCGAATGGTTGGGTGTACTGATGAATAAAATTATGAGATTAAAAAATGTGATGTATTCGATTTAATTTGAATTATTTTCTTTGAAACTCTGCAACGTTTCAAAATACTTGAAAATATTTTTTAATACTTCATATAAAGAAGATATAGATGTTATTTTTTATTATTTTTTAAAACTGTGATTAATTGGTTAGATTGCAGTCAAAATCATCAATTCACTTAAACTGAATTAGTTTTTTTCTATCCGAGACAATCCATCCTTTTGCATCAGTGAAACTGATTTCAATGAGTAATAAAATGCATCCAACTGATGGCGATTCGATGACGATTCAATGGCAAGGTTAAATTTTATATTTCTTGGAAGTATACCGAGTTGGGCCATTTTGTTTTGTATAAAACTATAAATATAAATTTAGCAAATTTTGTACTGGTCGTGCCCCTCGCCTACGCAACGTAACGCCTGTAGTGCGGTTGACTACAGCTGATTGGAATTTTTAAGAAAATGTCTTGCTCATTGATACCGCCTATTGAAATGGATTCCCACATTGGGACTTGCAAGTACACGACATTGTCACATGAGCAAATTCAGTTAGATGCATTTTACGACCCAACAGATGAGAATGATACAATAGCGATTGAGTTGTATTTGTTTATGAAACTTCGAATTGAATGACCATTAGTTGCGCATTGGTATGGCTCAAGCGATTTGCAAAAGTCATCATAACGGAAAAAGAAATGTTTCATTTTTCAATTGCATTTTCGAGTCTTCCTACGATGTGCAACATTTAAGGCCGGAAACCTGGCATTCTAACCCAGTTTTTTCTAATTACGACAGGAGCGCCACCTACCGCAAATGGCAATTCGATTCGAAGCTGACAGTGAGCACGTTGTAACCGCGTCAGGCGATCGCAGAGTCACATATTTTGACAATTGGAAAGCGAGAGAGTATAAAGTGTGGGTGACTTACCAGGCCGACGAGAATGAAAAACACCATGAAGCTTCTGCCCAGTACTGTCTGACAATAAAGATCACCATATCCGACAGTGGACATGGTCACAATAAGAAAATACACACACTCCCAATATGGCATAGTGCGGCCATTTGCAAATTGCAATGGGTCGCCAGAATTTTCAAGCTGTCAGAAAGAGAAGAAAGAAAATGAGTCAAGATCAAGAACATCACCTCAGCCACCGCACGTTCCATTTTCATCACAGGCATTTCAGAGATAACAGAATATAGCGAGCCATTTGCATGTATCATGATGTTGTTGACTCTTCATCGTTGTTGGCTTCTACTGTGTAAGTAAGGGAGAGTTTTATTTTATATCTTAATCCCATTCCTGTGTGCTTATTTTTACATTACATTATTTTATTTTAAATTATTTTTTAAACAAAATTTATCGATTAATCGATTATTATAATTAAAATAAATCAAGCCACTGAGCAAAGCAAATGAAACGCAAATACGAAACTGAAATGGGGAATGTATTATGGGGAAATGTCGGAGTTCAACGAAAAATATAGAAAAGGGGCCCACCAAACCTTTCAAATTGCACGACGTTGCTTTGATAATCAGTTAATGCATCTCTGCTATAAATGAAGTGTCCCGGTAGTGGGGGAATGTATAGTATGGTGATTGGAGGGGAGGTAAAGGAAACGCTGACGTTGCTCTATGCGTAGATGCTTTTGTGTGTACATGTACGTACCAAATGAATGATCCCGGCCGCCGTTAGCCAAACACTGATGAATATGGACAACAATTGGGCTAAACGAATGGAGCTGCTCGTTTTGAGGATGTTGAGGTATTGCAATATGTCGGGCACTGTCATCAAACGAAGCGCTCGCAAAAACCTGAGGCCTGCGAAATCAAGGAGAGCAACAGCAAATGAGAAAAGACAAATAAAAAGTGCAGAAGCACTAGCCGATTCGGTTATATTTCAATGAAGACACAAAACTAGATAGAAAAGGCAAGCAAAATGAAGCATATCTCTCCGACGTTCCACCACTGATGTGGCAAAAACAGAAAAAAGCCAAGCCTAAATAAAATTCGTTATGTTCTAATTGGCCCGGGTTCGATTCCCGTGTAGACTATTATTTATTCAGGGCACTGGTGAAAATGGGTCATAAAAATGAAGACTCACCAAGCAGAACGAACGAAAGGAAAAGAAAATGACATGTTCAGCCTGATTGGCGGTAAATTGGATCGCACCGGTGTGCTGCACGAAGCCCACTCGGGGGGAGCTTTACGTAGCGTGTGTTATAAGCGCATACAGGGTGACGCGAAAGTGGTCAAAGCAAAATGTTATGCCGCCATTAGAGTTTCAACGCGATTCAAAGTAAAATTATGGAGCCACTGAGTTTCTATGTATCACTACACAACATGGACGTATCCTTACTCCTGAAAAATATATAAAGATAAGAGTTCTCAAAAATATTTTGTTTTAGAAAATAGGATAATTACAAAAATATGTAGGAGCCATTGGTTACTAACACTAAATGACGGAGATCGTTGGACATGATATGGCAACAAGGTTGAGGTAAAAAATAGAATTTTTTTTTACTTTGAAGTTTTAAAATATAATTTTTTTATTTTTTAACTCAACCTTGTTGCTGTATTATATATCGATGTCCAACGATTTCAGTTCTCCGTCATTTAGTGAATTAGTAGAAAATAGGATGTACAAAACAAATAATTGTTTATATATACAGATCCCTTGTGTTTATCGTTAATTTGATATTTATTTATCCTACTTGTACCATTTTATTCGTTTGTTCGTTTCGTTCGTTATTCCGCATGAGAGTAAATCACACACGGCACCGGAGTGGGAATTCATAATCGAGTCTTGAATTATTAGGTATTGAAAAAAGAAATGGTAAATGACAAAGGATATGAGGCTAATAATTTAAATATGCTTTCTTTTAAAATTGTACGACAGAAACTCTTCTAAAAAAACCAGTTAGGTCAGAAAAATAAGAATCCTGAAATAACTGTCCTTAGCGTAACTTGTTCCAAAATAATATTTTTAAACCAGATAATCCGGCCATCGTTCATTTGATATGTACGCAGATGGTCATCCGCGAGTATTCACCCTGGGGCGTGTGGGGGAAATTTCGCTGTGTTTGGGCGAGTCAATTGCCTGGCCCGACCGATAAGGTGACCGAACGCGAAAGCAAACAAAGACAACATTATTCATTCACTAATTGGAGAGAGTCGTGTGTGATCACAGATAAAAATATGAGGAATTGTCTAAACATTGGGTTGGGTCGGACCCAGAAAATCTCTCCGAGGAAGAAAAAAAAGCTTCGCTCCATGTCATTCAAGTGCACCTCAAGCGTCCCTTCCACCATCTACGGTATTTAACTCCGCAGTCAGAATATCCCTCAGCGAATAACAGATTGTATGCTGTACATATTCAATATATACACAGTGGGGACAAGTGAATGCACTTGATAGTATTCAGGAGCACGCCTTATTCGGGAATATTTTAGCCGAGCACGGAGGCCCGAATCGCGTGAGCAACGCTCGTATGAGCCCCATCCGACATATAAGAGAGATGGGGCACGCCGAAATACCACATGCGTCTCATTAATTTACGGCAAATGATAATGTGTAGTGATAATGCACGGTAATTGAATCTGACTGGCTCCGCTGGAGGAGGGACAGAGGAGGCGGGAGGGAGGTTGGGCTGCAACTGGATCCTATTCAAATTAAACGACGAACTGGGAGGTGGTGGTGGGCTAAACGCAGGGCCCTCACCATTATGAGCCGCCCGAGACTGCGCGGTAACGAAATTATTTCTAGCTGAGTCGATTAGAAAATTGTTTTTTGTGTGTGTGTGTGTGTTGATGTTGTCGTCGTCGCGCTCGCGGTTATGGGGACGACAATGCGCACCTGGTGCCCATCATCAGCTCCTGTCACCGCTGATAATCGCCCTGCCACCCCAGCACTTACACAAAACAAAACGGTGTATTGTTGTTAGTGTGGAGATACACATATATCTCGTTGGGTGCAGAACGGGTGGCGGAATGTGTTGTGTGTGTGTATTGTGACGCAGATGCGTTTGAGCGCTGCTGCTGCTGCTAGCATTGTTACACGTTTCGAGGATCTGCGTTTACCAGTGTAGCCTAATGTGACGCCATTTACGTTTTTAATCGTGTTTGTTCGGGCCGGTTGTTTATTGACAAATTAGTGGAAGCCGCCATGTGGTGTCGTCGCTGTCGTCCGCCCGCGCATTTCATATTAGGAGATGGAGAGAGCTAATTTAAAGTGCGTGCTCGGTGGACTGGAGTTGCACTCGTGGTTGGTGGTGCTGCTGTAAGGTGGATATGACAGTTATTCGGAGGCAAATTGAGTTTACTCGTGGGATTTTTGAGCTTCAACGTAATTTTGAATTGAGCTTTTCTGAATACATGTCTGCCGATTCGCCTCTCATCCTATTTAATAATATAATGGGATAGAAAATGTCCCAAATTTTGTTTTGAATTGAGCTTCGAAATACACGCAGTTTTTAAATAAGCTTTCAAATCAATGAAGTGATGCCTTCTGAATAGATGTCTGGAAAATTTTCCACCGCTAAACAGATTTATAATAATCGTGTGATAGTGATAGTGTGAAAAAACCGTGATACTGTAGTTCCGCAATGTAGCAAAACAAACTAATTTTTAAATAAATACATGATGTACAAAGGACAAAATTACTCTTCTCTCTAAATAGTGGCGGTACTGAATGGCAGAAAAAGTATTTTTTTATTTTAATTGAACTGGATCTTTAAAATAAGATGAATAATTCTGAATATCGCCTCATGAATAATGAGCGAGGAAAATTAGATTTGAAATTTCTTATTTTTTTAATATAGAATTCCAGTTTTTAATAAACCTTTTATATTTATTTTTATAAAAGGCGGTATACAACATCGGCTCTGAATTTCGGTTCAGCTTCCGAGACGTCCAACTGCGTTTTTTACTGCCACTGACGCGCCGACAAGTAATATTGCACAGTGACTAAAACGCTCTCATAAACTTTGACCTAGTTTTCTCGCTGTATCGCGTTGAATCCTCCCCGCCAGCATCTTGGAATATTCCTCCACCACGCAATAAATTCTATGCAGATCCGCCATTCATCCGAAAATACGAGTAACACCTATTGGCTGTTTGCATAAAAGCTTGTGACGCTGTACATTGGGGGGCAAATGCCGGTGTTCGTTACGATGTCGAACGTGACCTGGGCGAAAAATTTGGATTCGTTTACGATAGACTTGAGGCATTAGTTTATTTAATGAATTAGTTTATATATAAAAATTATTTTGATAAATACCCTTTTTTGGCAATGAAAAATTGGCATATTTGGAACGACGTCAAGTGCTCGATAGTAAAAAGTAGAATCGCCGGGAAGGTATATAAAGTGTGAGTTCGATAGTTGACGATAGTGGCGGTAAATTTGTCCGATTGTGGCTGTAATTTTTGACAGATGCTTGGGCCTCATAAAAATAGTTTAACTTTAAAAATTCGTACACGTGTCTTCCTTTGGAATGAAAGCCGTGCCTGTGCGAATTCAGGTATACGTTAAAGATCCCTATCCAGGTATCAAGCCTTGGCTAGGCAACATTACCAGGTCGCCCCCCTGGAAGTTTTAGGTCGGAAACGCTGGTGGACCTCCTTGAGTGTGCCTCAATTTGCCGAAAACTCGTAATGATTAAGATAAATTTATAGATGAAAAACTAAGATGAACACGGTTACAATTACAATATGTACTTTCGGGGGTCGAACGACCAGTTAAAGACAAATGTGTCTCTGAGATATTTGTTAAGGAGGTCCACCACCCAGGAGGCGACCTGGTAATTTTGCCTAGCCCAGGCCTAGTATAAGCTGCCTAGGCAGGGATCTTTAACGTGTACCTGAAATCGTAGAGGCTTTACTTCCATTCCGAAGGAAGGCGTGCGTAGGAATTTCTCTCGCCCGAAAAATTCCAGAGGTCTCGGTCGGGAATTGAACCCGCAATTACGGGAATAACAGCTCGACACGCTAACCAACACGGTTACAGCGTTTTTAGAGATATTCTCAAAACGGAAGTCCAAATCTGACGATAACAACGCCATCTAGAAATAAGACGAGACTAAAATTCTGAAATTTCGATCCCGATGGTCATCTCTCGGAAGACGATGGCCGCGTCATCTAGGGACAGTTCGATGAGCGAATACGCCGTGCCCTCGACCTCGTGTTTTCGATGGCTTCACTGCAATGCACCATCTTGGTTCCATAGAAAAGCTCCCCCCGGAGATGGAGCTTCGCCCGCACATCGTCCCCGTTGCTCGGCCGAGATAAGCTTCTCTCGTTGGCCACACCGAAAGCCGTCTGATTCTAAACTATGCTCTCGGGAGATGGCCGTAGCTCCTCTCTTTCTCTCTACATCCATCTACATCTCACCCTCATCCACTTTGCCCTCCGAAATGTTCGTTCGACTTTAAAACGGGAGGCCGGGGGGATAACTAGACCGGAAATTTGAGCAGGCGGGCCGACGGCCGTCTACTAGTTCTCTCTGCACGGCCATTTTCATTATGTCTCGTAATTATAATATATTGCCGAACGTTTTCTTTTTAACGTTCGGCTACAGAATCAGCGCTTCCGTTACTCGCCGGCATCTCTTGCCGATTTCTTTTTTCGTTCTTCAACTGTATCGTCATTTTTTTTTGTTAACGTCATTTAATTACCCGCTCCAATTGCTCACGTCGTTTATGGCGTGTTGAATAAAACATCGCGGAACATCATTTTAATTTCGTTTCCTTTAACAGGAACACAGTTTATCGCCACTGGTTAACATTGTCCAGCGACATCTAGCGGCAGCTTATTCATTCTTGGCGAAAAAGCTCCGTGGCCTGTGGCTTTGTAAAATTCTGTAAATTCTACCGGAGAAGATCGGCTCCTTAGGAGCCACTCGATCTTTTCCGGTGTAAACCGCGTTTAAGAAGACCTGCCGTAAGGTTTATTTCTGGCAAAGGTCTCTCCAAAAAAAGTCCGTTAGACCACAATCTAAAATGTTATCCAAAAGCCACTTTATTTTTTGCTTTTATCGTTCTGCTCATGCAAAAACGAATGAGGTGAAGGACAATATTACCATGACGAAATAAACGAGAACCTGGAATCGAACCTGGGGAACCTGGGTCGTATTCCGATCATTGGGTTGGAACGCAACTCTCGCTCCAGATGCAAGATAAAAGACTCTACAATCCTTAGTCCGTAAAAGAACGTCCATTTAAATGTCTATGAGGTCATAAAGGGTAAATTGGCCTGCTTGGTGATTCCCTAACATTTCCAAACACTCGCAAAATTGGAAGATTTAGCTACGCCCAGGAGCTATATATACTCTTTATTTGTGGAGGCTGATGTTGGATTCGTCGGGTTGTTCAAACTGGCGGAAAATCAATAGAGCCAACCAAACAAGCTATCTCATACCGCTGGCGCCCTCTGGCGCCACCTTCCGTGATAGGTGGATGAGTTTTCAGCCATTTCGAGCAGTATTCTTGGGGATGAGTACAGTATTACACCGAATTTCAACTCATTTAGCAAAGCTGGTTGTTTATACATGTATATTTTTGTGTCATTTTAATACATGGTGAACATGGAAAGCGGGTAATGTGTGGGTTTCACCATAACCATTTTAGGCCATTCGGTCTCATTTGTCGCAGCTGGTGGCATTTTTAAAATGGCCGGGGTGGCAATTGCAGACTTTTCGCGCGCATGATGTTCGCGATGGTTTTAAGATATATTCTATTCATTGATCGAATAGATAGTTCGAATTATGTACTTATAAATCGACTGTTGGTGTGCAAATCGGCTCAACGATAAAATGTAGTGAAACTAGTGAAGGGATAATAAATAATAAAGACCAATGTACAAAATTGATGTCATTATGGATAATTCGAGGAAGACGAAAGAAAAATTATTAACCGCTGTACTTAAAACTCTAACATTTTAAATTAAATTATTATTGTTTTCCTCAACTTTTTCAATAATTGAAAAAATGAATAACAGATGAGAAATGAAAAAAAATTCAAAAATTATAAAACGCCATTTCATTTAAATGAAATCCTGAATACAAATCAACCTCACTAAGGAACACAACATGGGCAAATGAGGATGCTTTTAGGAGATAATTGGAGGGTAGAATTTTCTTTAAATTTCATAGTACTTACCTATCCACGTCCTATCCAAATAAATTGAAACAAAGGACGGTGGAATTGTAAAATAATCTACAAAGGAGTACATCTCCACCATGAACCACAATTTGTCACTGGCAGCGATGAACTGAAAATAGATCAATTATTGACGCACCAATTAATAAACAGCATCAACCGTCCCGCTGACGCCCCTACGCAAAAATCGATCATTTTCATCGATCGGCGAAGGGAGATATAGCGCTTAATGGCGAACGATCCTATATTTAAATGAGCGACGGCATAATTATAGTTAATTCCAAAATATAACTAATTACTTTTTCATCTGGAAATAGTCTTTGCACCGTAAAGCTAACTTTTTGAATTCTATGCGTAGCATAAACATCATAAAATTCGAACATATAAAAAAATTACAATACTATATTTTCAAAACTTACCCGTATAAAAAAGTAGGCCATAAAAAATATATTCAACACTAAATCTATTTGCTGCGTTGTATTTGCTGACCATTGCTGACATTTCTCTACCCCTTGCCTGAAAAAAGAGAAAATAAACGATTTCAAAATTCAATATGGACAATTCGTTATCTGTCAACGTCGTACTGTAATTGGTTGGGCAACATTTTATCATTGAAACATGTGGAATGTCATACGTCTATGTGGGTGGTTAGAATTAATTATTACTAATCAAAAGAAATTGGTAAATTTGTTTCTAAGACATCAACGTCATGCACAAATCCTCTGGAGCATGCCAAGATCTAAGACATATTTAAAATATTATATTAAACAAATTAAATATTTCACTGGATAGTGTATAAATATTAGTCATAAACATTACATAAAACAACTTATCCTAAATGTGAACAATGATCTTCTTTAAATCATAATTGTTATCAACAATTGTTGTGGCTTGTAATCTAGCTCAAATTTTGTTGCTCGAAAATTATGTTGTCTATAATTCAAGATTCCTCTTGCTCCTGTTTGAATTTTTTCTGTTTTATTTTGTTATTAGTGGAGCTGTTTCCTTACTTTTTTATGCGATTTATTTATACTGGCTGTCACTCTTCAATGTTCTTTAGAAATTTATTTAGAGTGCATATTAATTAGAACGATGTTCATTTTTTTTCTCTCACTTTGTGCTGCTTTATAGTCTATCATTAGTTATTTTTGATAGGGGCCACATAGTGTTTATAGCACCAAGATCCCCTATAACCGCGCATCGCGCTATTCTTTCTTCTTTATTATTTGCGTTATGTTTGAATGGAAATTTAAAAAATGAAAAATATATCCTGCACTAGTATTCCAAACAAAGATGATCAGGTTATATCGAAATAATTTAATGAGTGCAGAAGTGTTGTCAATTAGTCGTTTACTACTCTGAAAAGTGATTGGGAGTCAGCTTTTTTATTATTAATGGAGACGTAAAAACACAGGACGTTACATAAATAATTTAAGAAATGTTTACTTAAGCCGAGCAAAGCTTATAGCGATTTAACGGGTTCCTCTTAAAACAGATGATGCAATCTTGACGAATCTTGATTACACCAGGTGTCTTTAAAAGGCGATGCATCTTGAGAGTGTTGCCGATATACATTTAATTGAAAATGCTTGGCTAAATTTTTTAATTACTCGTTCATGTAATAGTCACATTCCGATGACTAATTAAATTCGTCAAACTTTTTAGTCCGATGTAGCACATTTCCAAACGGACGAAAGTTGAATAATATATTATTGAGGAAATAATTTATGAGTGAAATTTTTCCGCATGGAAGGTGGGGAATATTTCGCGAACCAGGTCGTACTGTGGACGAGATTTGTCACGTATCAGAATCAGTGTCAAGCGAATGAACTAATTGGATCAGGCAAGCTGGCGTTCGCCCGTATATACGTGATGGTCGCGATGCGGCTCACGAGTCCCAATGCAGTTGAACTAGTTGTACGAGAGAGTTTTATCACCAACATCACCGACACTGGTTCGTTCGCCGCAACGTCCATTCTAACTAATGGCCAAACGATTCCAGCGAAACAATGCTTTCGACAGGGATCAGAACAAAACAAAAATCAACCGTTATCTGATTCGAAACTTAATCGCATTTATGATATACGGTTGAACAAGTTTGACACTTTTTTATTATCTTGTATTCACGCTCGTATTACAAGCGGACACCTTGAACTTATTACAGTACAGTGCTACGAAAATATTAGGAGTAATAAGGCCCTCATTTACGGCGTTCTGAGCCGTAGAATTGTCAATATGTGTGGGTCGAAAGTGCAAATGCGATGAAAGGTTTTTAATTAATGCCCTGGGATTTCAAACCAACGCATGAATTAGATGAAACCAAATTGGCATTTATGTTTTGATGCGTGACGCTTTCTTAATTATTTAGATTGGATGCTTGGATCCACGACCGCACTGGATTACTGGATGATCCGATTTTTTTATTTTCATATTTCTGATATCATAAGTGGAATCAATTTTTTTAATTATTGCCAATCACTACAGGCGTTTCCTGTGCCCCTCTTGGTGCACTATGCAAGGGGCACGTAATCACCAGTACCCCTTTTATTATTTTTATTTCTTCGTTTTTTCGAGAAAATCGAGAAACTCGAAAAAAATCAAGATAAAACAATTGAGAATACAATTGTTTTGCAGTTGACGGGGTTAAAACACCGATTTTCTGACCAAGGAATACACAAATCCCGATATTTGAATTCCATCACTATCTTTTTAACAAATATTAATTAACATGTAACTTGTGCTTAAGCATCAAGAAGAGTTAAGAAAATCCTGTAGTGATCCTACAGTGAATTTAAAAAAAAACATTTTGTATTTTGTAAATAATATACAAAATGTATAGACAGGATTATTTTTTAATTTTATTAGATCATCTGAAATAATCCATCGAATCGCATGAATTGTTTTTTCCGTAATAAACAATAACTAATGAACATTTCGGTTAATTCAATTTTTCTTCGAAAAAATATTTTTCGATTAGGCTGAAAGTTGGGCGCGCCACATTTCGTTCATTTCAAACGCGCGAAATTTTTTGGCACCTGATAGTTTCACATTTTCACTTTCTCGAAACATTTTAGACGAACATTTTGTTTGTGATAGTGGAAGTCATAAAGTCGTTTAGAAATTTGTCGTTTTAAAGAGTGGGATTGAGGTCGACACGAATTGGCGTGACCGATCGCGCACTGTGCGCATCACTGACAAAATTGATCTGGTTGAAGATTTTGTGTTAAGACTGGAAAATCGTAATTTTTTTTTTTTTTGAATGTCTCTATTGTAACTTCTAAAATTCTTGAAAAAAGTAAATATCCGAATACGTGTTTTTTGATGATGATCTTCATCAACATCAAAAACACGTATTCCATAAACGCCAACAACATCACTTTGTAACTCCTAGAAGTGCTCGTACATTCGAGAATTCCTCGTTCGCCACACATTGACAAATATGACCTGGCATTTCATCGGGGCCTGTCAGTTAGTTGAAGGCAACCAAAAAAAAAAATTGTTGTTAGCTGGTCTACTCCATGTACATGTACGGAGGCATACTAGTGTACATGTATGCATGCGCATAATGGATGGCGCCTCTGGGCTCAGTCGTACAGTGCTCCACCATCACCTTCTCTCGCAAGGTGGCTTAACCCTTAATGCTTTACCTTGAAACACCCTGCCCCCACCCAACCCTTCATCCCCGCCCTCTCGCCCGTATACGCATCACGAGCGAACCGATTCAAAACGCAAACGACCCACGGAGGACCAATTCAACCAGGAAGATACGGCCGGCTGACTCTGCCACTGACAGTGTGCGGCTGGAGAGGCGGCGAACTGCGCAGAACTCGAGCATCATCTTCAAAATGCACTTGCGAAGGCAGCCGAGCCCGAACTCAGGCCAACTCGAACCGATTGACGACTTTCGAAAACCAGTCGCATTTGGCGTTTACGAGTTAATGTGGCCGCCGTACGTTGTGTTTAGCGCGCAATGTGACCAGAAATCAATATGGTTCCCCTCCTCCTCCCACACACACAAATTTGAATAGACACTTCAATATGATCACCGCATTTCCAGATGGCAAATGGCCACAATACCTTTGTCTAAACATGCCCTTACGACGCCATTTGAAAACGGTCGTCAGACGCTCGTTTTAGTTTAGCATGTTTCATCGATTAAGGTAATTCAAAGTGGTCGACATCCATACAACGATGGCCTGCGAACTGATAAGGTGCTTCAGTGGCCAGGTCAGAAGGTGTTCTTTATAGGGGCAACCAAAAAATAAAAACGGGTAGGACGTGTTTCCCACACGGCCTAGCGCGTGTCTTTCACTTCCGCTCCCGAGCATTTCCGTCCCCGAGCATTTCCGCTCCCGAGCATTTCCGTCCCCGAGCATTTCCGTTCCCGAGCATTTCCGTCCCCGAGCATTCCCGCTCCAAGTTTTGGAACATACCGCTCCTGAAAGACGTCAAAGACCTGTGCGGGTGTGTTTGCTCATGAGAGTGAGCAGTGATTGATTGTCAGCGATAATTGAGCCCCAAATAAATCCCCTTAATTGTGGCATAATTAAAATGTTCTTTGACCAATATTTGGGATTGTATTGACCAGACAATGACCTATACACGAACCAACTTTCATAAATATTTATCAGTAACCAACGCCTGTAGAACTCGCGTGAATGCAATAAGGGGCCTGAGGAATGTAAAAAAGGGCTAGTACCGCCAGCCTATACAGTGTAGACTAGGCATTCTGTTTTGCAACGCGCCGTTTCACGGAATGGGCCTTGATCGCGGAATGTCGCCAAGGGATTTCCAGCTCCACCGGTCCTGCACATGGAAAGTAGCGAGCCAATTATTTTTGCTCGCCGTACGAGGTGAATTTGAAAACGAGCGGCGGCTTCCAAACTGGGGAATCTAAATTGGCCGACGCCCGCCACCAAAAATATATGTTCTGCCACGGAGACTCATTTAATCAAATATTGTGTAAACCCACGTACACGATCTTACTTCGGTCGGAAACGTTAACATGCGAACCAGAAGACCTTGATCTTGCTAGGATCGTCGGGGGATTTATTTAACGTTGCTGAGCGTGAATTGTTTTCTTTGAAGGGATCCGAGGTGAACTAAAAATAATCAGCGATTCTCACACTTGCCGCAGTGTAATGCTCTTCTGAATATGAAGGACATTTAATTATGACCGATTTTGATCATTAAAATTAACTGGATGCTCACCAGTGGAGAGTACAATGGTGGGAATTTAGATTCGGTGCAACATGTAAACTGTTAAAAACATCTCGATTTTTATGTTGTTTCTCATCAATTGGTCGCGTTTCTCACGCATTTTGACTTCTAAAGATGGTTGCATTCTATTCATTTTATCATATAGTATCTAAAAGATCGTCTTTATGAGAGTGCCAAAACCCTAAAAGACGTTGTCCGGTTTTTGTGAGAAATTATTTAAAAACATGTAAGCCGTTTGTGTCACATTGTTATTTCTGAATGTTTCATGTGTACATTGTAAGTCCGTTTTCTGTTATTACATTTTGTTACAAATTTGGAAGGGAATCACACAAGATGTACGTGATCTGAGACATCAGCCATTAGTACAATTGTAGTTAGAAGCTAAATAATTTTTATGAAAGTCGTTGTAGGGGTGGGGAAGGGGACAAACTTGCATTAAAAAAAATTTAATTTGAGAAACGACGCGCAGTCTGAAATTATTTCGCGTGTCTATTGGTTGTACAAATGTCATCTAAATTTGTTCGGGTACAGCGGAGGCGGTGTCGCCGTTCTCGCTCTAATAATTAGGGCGGTGTCCCGCGTCGGTGTTTCTCTTCCCAGCCCTGACGACGACAGACCCAAATGTTAATACCACATCCACACTAGCTGTTACACACTCTCTTAAAAGAGGCGACTTGCGCGATCGGTGGCTGCTCTAGTTTGTTTGAAAAAAGCACAGGGTTGAAGACCGAAGTAAAATTGTACAGTATAAAGGCGTCTAATTTAGTTCTTTCAGACGTTTAGTGTCTGATATTTCTGTAGCGAATTATAATTTTTCGGCGTCTAAAATGTAGACATCACCGCTTGTTGCTCCCATCTATATTATAATCATGAAAGTTTGTCCTTCCTTTTTTCTTTATCCCTCTCTGTTGGCGTTTACTTACGAACGGCTTAAAGAAATTGAATAAAATTTGTACCGTAGATAGTTCCGCTAATTTGTAGTTGAGTGCAAGTTATTTCAAATCTCGATTTTGCGTATTTCTCGAGATATCAGCTGTTGAAGTTTAAAGGACTGCCATTATAAAGGAAAATTCAAATATGGAGTCTCCACTTTACCAAAATGGCGCTGAACATTCGAACGTCAATCACGTGCTACCATTGATGCCAGCTACATTTTCCACACTGGATCCCGAATTTCTAAATATTATTCCATTTATAGCTCGGAGTACTATTTTTAAAAAATAGGAAGGATTCGTTTTGAAATGATTATATATTTAAATTGCCAAATGTTTAGTAATCCTAGTTTGTTTTTTTAAAAATCCACTTTTGCATATATAGAAATTGCATAGGCGCAGTTTAATTTTTTTGTTACCATAACGTGGATAGCCGAGCGATGCGGACTATTTCTTTAGTATTTACATGTATTAAAGATCAGAGGTCATTCCCTGTTTTATGGAATTCCCGGTGGTTTAGGAAAGTCACAATGCTAAATAGAGTCTAGTCAGGAAATACCTGACAGTGTGAAAACGGTATTAATAACGGCGTTCGCGTAGACTACACACGTAGGTCGGATTGCCTTACGGACGCATCATAGGGGATATTTTTAAAAGCCAAACTTGGCGCGAGGCCATCTGGCGGTCGTCCCGCGCATCACCCAGCGTGAGTCGCGCGTGATACGGCAGCGAAATCATTACGAATTCAGAACAGCTTCTCCGTAGATACTGTGTATGCGTAAGCGGTATTTGTTCAGCGTCTGAAGATCAGCAAGTCTCCGCATAAATCGTATCGAGCCCAGAAAGTTACACTCGAAAAGCATGAATATGGGATGGTTTTTTCTTTTTTGGGGACCTTTCTCGGAGTTCCGTCAGTAGTTTCCGAAAATTCATTTTCATGTGATCTAAAATTTATGACGCAGTCGGAAATTTGTAAGGATGAATAAATTCGACTTTTATGTGTCGGATATATTTTTTTAAAAGGCGGCGTGAAATTTTCCAAATGGGTGCAACCGGGTTTCGTGAACTCATCCTTATTCGACATCGCAATATCCAAGTAATCTTCTAGAACGCAATCTGAACGGATAATTAAGAGTTTTATCTAAAGTGAATGATTTCTTGTTGGACAAAGGAATGTCGTGTTTTCGAATTTCAAACATATTTTTTAAAAATAACTATTTTTAAACAAACATTATGGGTTATTTCGGAAGAGAAAAAAATCAATTGTCGAACTCAAGATCACACAAGAAAATATTTTAGGACTCGTGTTAAACATTGCTTTATCATCTTCAATTTATTATTATTTTTTTAATTTAAAAACAGTGTTTATCACGTTTTTAAAATTAAAAACTTAATTGTTGCACATGTTATAATTATCTCAGTTCCCCAATCCTAGTCCCTCGTTGTTTAATTAAGTAATTTTAACATATCTTTTGACCTGGGTTATCTAAAAGTTCAGGAATAAATAATTTGTCATGTAATTTTTAAAAATTTCGTTCTCGTCATCGGTTTCTCCGTTTTTTGCCCAGCAAACGCCCCAACGTTATATTATTACCATTGCATGTGTTTATGCACCTCTGGCGGCGTTCCAGAGAATCAGCTGTTTTGCTGCAGTTATAGTAGGTCGATGATCGGACCACTTCCGTTGGTCATATCGATTGTATTTTTCTTTTTATACTACCACCCTATCGACAAATGGCGATTTAGCGAACCAAGCGACATCATGATCCTTCAAGAAAGAGGAGAGGTCACGGTGCTGAATTACCCCATGTAAGCGGGCAATCACTGCTAGCCTGTGATGCGGCAGAGCATCTGGTCATTGCCTAGCTCCCGGCGATTATAAACGCTGGCGTGTTGAAAACAAATTTTTCTAGGCCACATTCGATAGATTAAAATTATACGCACATGGGTGCGCATTTTGGTCTTTCTCAAAATCAAAATCAACTTTAGAACAACTCCTGAGAAAATCAACTTCCCAACTGA
>JAQGBY010000038.1:0-80339 GCA_034698785.1 Mycogona germanica
TTATTTGTAAATAAATGTAGTAGAATTGTGAGTTTTATGGATTATGATTGAGTTTAGCGAGGTAAGTGAATGTGATTCTTGAAAATATTAGCCCAATTGTATTTCAGTGAAACAGTTGAATCATCATTGCGCCTTTTTCGTGGGCGCAGTGATCTTCAAATACTGAAATTGGGAACTCTAAGGCGACCATAAATCCAAATTGATTCCTCAACTTGATATTTCTATTTGGATTGTGCGCATGCGCATATGACTTCATTTGATGTTGAGAATCAAATTTGAAAGACCAAAATGTACAACCTGGACATTAACTTGTCCATCTACAGAAGAGCACAACGAAGACCGTATAATAAAAACTCAACCGAGTTCTTATTTTTAAGAATAGTGTAACGAGAACAGTGAGGTGCCGGGATCACCGAATTCAATTCCAGGTCAAGACCTCAGGAATTTTTCGGACGAGAGAAATTCCTTAAGGCTCCTTCTTCCTGGGGAATGCGAATATTAATCAATTGATGGCGTCACTGCGACGGACGCGGTTTCATTCTCAAAGATAAATTGAGAATTAGTGAGACATTAAAAAAGCAGAAGCTATTTCTTGAGAACGAAATTAATTGAAACAGTGCTTAAAGCCTAAACCGCATCGTTTATCTCCTCAGTACAGGGTGTGTCTACCGCGCATGCGCACACCATTCCACCTTCAACTCACCAAATCTCCTCCGCCCAAACCCACAATCAAAAGAAAATGACAAACTGCGTCGTCAGAAGAAAAGCAACAAGATCACAATTTAATTTAATTGTCGCGCTTCGTTAATGCTAAAGAATCCCCTTCATTATTTAAGAGACGGCCAAATAGAAAGCCGTGACGTCACGCGAGACGTATGGCACACGCTCCCCTCAATCATCACCCCCCATAAGCCCTTACTCTTCCCCCCCCCCCAACTAATCCGAAATGCACAAATCTCGTATGATTGATGGTGATCTTGTGATGATTCGGTCCTGGGAAAGGACACGAAATCCAGAGGTGGCCCACACCAGGAGGTTTCATCCGTTGCGCACAAGAGGGCGTGGTGGTGGCGTTCCATTTTGTATGATATCTTGTGGCCAGACTATTAAACCTGTCTATTGTACGGTGCGCCATCTAATGAGTAATGAAACTTGACAATAAAAAGGTAATTTCGTGGAGCAAAACATAAAAAAGGTTCTAGCTTGTTGATGGGATTTTTAGCGTCTCATGGTAACTTAAATTAATGAACAATTCTACTCAACACAACTGCGCAGTTACCTTTTCCCCCAAAAAAATACCTACGTAGTAGCTGAAAGGCAACTCTGTCTAATTTGAAACAGAATCCACTGATGAGAAGCGCACAGACGACCACTTAAAAATCATCGTATATGCAAATTAGAGGAGACAATGGTAAATAAAACCTGCAATTGTTTGGCTGGAGAGTTGCTGGTGTCGGCTTCGCTAAACTGGAGGATCAAGTCAGAGCCCAATTCTGGTGATGGATGTTGCTACAGTAGAATATAAAGTTAAGATGTCGTTGACCACTCGAGAGCAGTAGTTCTCATAAACCCCATACATGCATTTATTCTAATGTAAATCTGGAAGTCCAGTTCTAAATTGTTTTCGAGATTTTCAATATTAAAACTGATGTGTTGTTCTCGTTTTAAGAGAATGTCATTTTGGATCTGAACAATTCGTATAACGTCACGGAATTTCACGAACACGAGGTCAACCCCTTTAAATTTGAATCTACTCCTTTTTCAAATTTTATTCTGTATACAGAATACACATTATAGCTGAAAGACTTTTTTTGAGTTTGATAAGTTTTGATGAGTCTTGTGTTTTCAATTCGAGAAAATCGATAATACGCTTCTATTTGTAATTACACGTCAATTATGTGCGCACATGTAATTAGGCGAAAAGAACACGTTTACGGTACATGTACTGTGATGTACAGTACAGTAATATACAGGTTGTAACGCTTCTTCGGAAGGAATACAATAAAATCAGGGTGAAATAACCCGTAAAATCCCGGATAATTTATTTTAAAAAATCGATTTCCAAGCATAGCTTTGATTGAAAAATACGGTTGGACGTTTTTACGGCTGAGTTTTATTCTTCCTGGCCCCAATTCGCTATGTGACATTGGGCTTTTTTGCTACATTTGGGGAACGAAAAGGCCTCGCCTACAGAAGCAGACACACGAACACACAATGTGAAATATTGTTGACACTGTGTTGGAATTGAAAGCACCGGAAAGCCCCAATCGGACGTCAGTTTTGCATGGGAATTGTTGGTGCAGTATTCGAATAGAGCAGACTATTGTGTCGACTGGTAGGCCGATGAAATGTCAATGTGTTGGACGTGTAGACAGGGGTTACGCGAATCGGAAAAAACTATTAACAAAAAATACTAGAAATCTGCAGATGATCCACACTAAGACCACCGTGACTTTCGTATCTCGAATATCAAGAAAATGCAAATTTCCGGGTGACCCGCAATTCCAGTCAATTTACATAACGGATCTAATTTTTTTTTAAAAAAAAGGTAGGCTAACAGAAACGTCTGGTCATCAAGTTTCAAACTTAAGAGATAATGGTGAGGAAAAAGTGTTATAGGTGGGACAAGAGGAGGAGGTGGTATGACGTTGACGTGAATGACGCAGAAAAATCCATTATGTCTCTCCACCAATGGAATGAAAGTGGGTTTGGGGGTAGGGGAGGGGGTGTTTCACTGCCAACTGGCAAGGGGATTAAATGCGTGACGTGACAGGCTGTCGCCAGTCCGACCCCCGGACAGTGAGTGGTCAGAACTATTGGGAAAATGACCAGAGTGATCGGAGTTGCTGTCCACCGGTTGACTCACACCGGGAACTACTCTCTACTGGACGCTTTGGATTTTTTAAAAAGACATTTCTGTAAACGATCATGTCTTTTGCCGTCGTAAGCACGCGTATCGGTATAACGATATTTGTTGTGTAGTGATGTCATTTTCATTTATGTAAGGGCAAGAGCGACGATCAATTGGTGCGCTAGAGTTCCAACAGAAATTCAATATATAGAATTAGGAGCGCTGTGAGCAATCAGACCACTTTATAGACATTATGTCGCCGGCAATATCGATATTTCCTATCTTGGCGAACGAGTTGTCTAATTGGTCGGTTGGTGGCGTGACAATCTCTTTCCGTCGATCAACATTTCAACCAGGACACGTTTAAGATTCCTTTCCTAGGCAGCTTAGGTTAGGCAAAATTACCAGACCGCCCCTGGTTTTTTTTATAGGGCAAACACCATCACTGGTGAACCTCCTTAACAAACTCTTTTTTAAGTTAGGAGAAAACATTGAATAAACTATCTCTTCTTTGACAGAAAGCTCAACACGAGAACCCCGGCTTAGGATAAAAAACATGTCGGTCATTAAATCACCAAATATATTTCATTATCGATTATATTTCTCTTCCATATCACAGTCCCTCCCCCAACTGTCCACTTCGTATCCTGTACAGGTCCCCCCCTGGATGCTCGGATGCTCAAATTCAGTTGCGCGGTTAAATAATTCGTTGCAGTTACCATGGTTACAACATGTCCAAAACAGCCATTAGGCAAGATTTCGCCTTAGGGCACGCATTTCGGGTAGTTGGGGCCCATCGCACGCACACACCCACTGATGAATCGGATCATCTGTCACCAGTTTCACCGTCGGCCCCCACCACGCATTAAATGTACACGCCGCCCCCATTATCAGATTAAGGCGGGGTCACGGGGGTTGGGGTTGGATCGTCATCCGACCAAACGAGTAATTAATGTTACGGTAATGGGGCGCCTCGCATTAGTGACCCTGGTGTACCGTTAAATGCACTGAGCTGTATAAAAGTCCAACACACATGGTTATGAATCTTTTATACTCTTAAAAGACGCTAGCGCTGGTGATCCCCGGTTCAATTCCCGGTCGTGACCTGTGGATTAATTTATTCGGGAGAGAGAAATTCTTTCGCGCGACTTCTTCAGCGAGAATGAGAGTATCGAGCAGGTGCTGACGTCACTGGTGCAGAGGAGAGACGATCTGACGTCACACCTATGGTGAGGAAGAAAAGAGGTCTGGGACCGATGTAGTATTGAGGTCGAGTATGCTGCGGCTGCCCCTTGGTGAGAGGCAATCACTCAATGCACCTACCAGACTAGGCTTTATTGAACCTGAAACTATGGACCCCTTTTATCATTTTTAGTAAGTCGGCCAAAAATAGTCCGATTAATATGAAACTTGAGCATAATTAAGACAACTGTATCCCCTTTCGAATTCGGCCATGGCGAAAGAGGATCTTAATTATCCCAAAATTTCCTAATAATAGGAGTATTTTTGGGAGACTAATTAAAAATAATAAAAGTTTCAGGTTCACCCTGTGTATATTATAGAAAAGGGGTCTCTTAACGAACCGATGTTGCGGAGTTAAGGGGATCGGATTTCCAAGGAGCTGCTCTCATACGGTTAGACTCTTAGTGCTACGTCACTGACAAATTTAGTTCCTACGATTCTACGGCACAATCTGCACTTCCGTTAACAATACACACACACACGCATACACATACAAATAGACAGATTTCGTTTAAACGAGATTCCATTCACGTCCTGACCTTTCAGCCTCTGCTCGAATGATGCGAAGCCGATGAACTGGGATTGGAATTGCTGCGATCAGCGATCGTTTTCACCTGGTCATGGACGGTGGTCAATAGACGAGCGTACAACACATTCACTTTCCTATTACTATTACTTTTTTGCACCGTGTACAAGTCATTTAACAATTACACGCGTTTAGGAAGTGCCACTATTTGCGAATCTCATAGACACTTATAATGGAAATTGGGAAAAACTGTGGCCAGGGTGCTTCAACAAATCAAACAGGAATGAATGCTCGCGTCCTGTCGCCTGATCGGAAACAATGGGCTTGACGTCGCTCACTTGTCTGGCCTAAAGGCAGCTATACAGGTAGATATACTGGGGGTTGACGCATGAATGCCGTGGATTTCGAAACAGATCATATTTCGTTTGTCCTGACATTGAAACGCAGTTTCGTAAACCACTCACACGCCATATACAGTCAACGTCACTGTAAGTTTGCACCGACGTAGCCGGACTTGTCACCGCTATGTAGAATAAATATAATTATCGTTTCCCGCACTGTCCATAACCCGCAGCTCCACTAGATCCCGCAGCTCCGCACGAAAAATTTAAGAGGTCTCGGCCGGAAGTTGAACCATCGATGAACGAATCCACCGTCTCATATCCACCCCACCCCAAGAAAATTGTCTTAAGGTGACACTAATTCCAGACATCTTTTCAGTTCGTTGTTTCCGTTAAATGGCGCTCAACGAGCCACGTACAAGAACATGTTCTACTCGGAAACTCTGAAATGCCAGACGCACCCCTCGCTCGAGTTTATTACATCGAACACGAAGGATCACAATTTAAACTTTTAGATATGACGATTAAATTATTTATGACACACACACAACAAGGCGAGGCGAGATAGTAAATATTGACACATGTGTTTTCATTGTAGACTCGCATGACTTGCACCAATTATTCTGCGCCTAAGCCTCGTCTATCCCCCGACATTATATATATATTTATTAATCAGCGGACACCTGGCCTCTATTTAAAGGATCAACACTAAAAAGCCGAATATCGATAAATCATCCGCCAATATACAGTCGGAAGTTCTTAATCCGGGTTTGCCTCTCGTGAAGTGGAGTGACTTCAGGGGTCAAAAGGACAAAGATTTGGGTTGTCCTATTCTAAAAGATCAGTAGTTGAGACTGTTACACGAAGGCGCGAAAGCCAGAGTGGTGTTCTTGGCTCTTTTATTAGACGTGTTCTAATGAAAAATTATATCGACTTACACCGCTCAGCCTTTCACTCCCTCACATAAAGGGCCGTGGGGTTCTAAAGCAAGGTAAGGGGTTTATTATTGGGGGCGTGGTGGGTGGTTCATTCGCCCAATTAGTGCTGGTAGCAGCCGCGCGTAATTCGCAAATATATTTGGCTATTCGAAATTGTTCATTAATTATGATTAACGCTGCAGGTGGGGAGAACAAAGTTGAAGGGAATTTACTGAGGGGTTGAAGAGAGGGTGGGTGCTCATATAATCCCCTTTTCCACCCACTTCTCCTTCCCCCTTTACCACCTGTATCAACTGCGACGATCAAATATTGTTCAGAATTCAATTGTGCTCGTTGTTGAGTTACCTTAGTTCTCACTTTCTCAAAACCTAATAAACATTAAAAATTCATAGATAACTTTTGAAAATTGGACCCTGGAATTTTAAAAAAATAAATTGATTAATTATTTTTTGGTTGAACAGTAATTTCTAGACGAGCACGTTCAACTAATTTAATTTCAGGAAAAGCATTAGAATTTCATAAGTCTTAATTGCAGGGAACAGGTAATTTCGTCATTTTTCCTTAACGCTCGCTCTAAAAAATAAAATAATTGCAAAACTACATTTATCTCGAAAGGAAGTATTTTCATTTATATTAATTTTAGATGTTAGTGGTACGTGAGTGTGGTTTTTGTCCTGGTTGGCAAAAATTGTGCTTATTTTTTAATATATAATTTCAGGCCTATACGTTGTTGCACTAATGATATATTGAATTCGTTGGATAACAATAGAGACGGGGTCTTGATCCATTCAAAAAAGAAATTTCAACAGTTCATAATCCAAAATTTGCATAAATTATAATTGATAAAATTCATAATTATGTTTCTTGGAATCATAAAATCGTTGACCAATCTTTAATCTGAATTCTAAAAAATACAGACATTCAAGCAATCGTAATATCACGCCTACCTGGGTGTCAATTGTGGACTATCGCGCGAGTTCACAACTCGATCAACACAAGTCCAAAATATATATATATACACCATGCTTCAGAAGAAGATAAGCTTGCCAAGTTGCTAGTCATTTAGACCACATTCACACACAAATAACCTTCCAGTGGCCACCCCAACTCTGATTAAACGCCAATCAATCGGCCGTTAACGTTACGAGCGTATAAATAACGCTGTAGCGAGATGGCGCTGCGATCGCTTCATCGGTTTAGCCGCGGGGGTCGTTACGGGTTTATATTGTATATCAATATTGGAAGGAGCGCTGATCGATAGATCAAATATAATCAGCGCTGGCAATGCGCCACCCTCCACCCTCCTCATATCAGTGTCTATAAGCACCCACCCCTCCCCCAATTAATATTTGCTCAGTTAATTAGACGAGCATCGAGAGAAACACTATCTGCTATCATCCACACACGCACCAATGCTGTCAGCTATTCAATCATGACGTAAAGATAAAATTCAACGTTGAGAGGGACAATCCACCTCCAATCCCTTAGTGAGCGTGAGCCACCATAGAAAAAGGAATTTAAAAAATGTCATTAATGACGACACAAATATATTTTGCACGCCATTACATCAAATTTAAAATTATTCAAATTACTTGGTTACTTAAATTCATATTAACATTTGAAAAATTAAATATTGTTGTAATCTCTGGAACAGCCCTGGAACACACTATCACTTCCAGTTAGGAGAATTTCTTCAGCAGCTTTGGAACAACACACAAGCACTTTCTGTTTGCAGGTCCTCACTGAACAACATTCACAGCACTGAAGCACACACACACACACTTCTTGTCTGGAAAATGTCTACTGCAGCACTGAATTAATCGTGTGCTTGTCGTTTGCTATTTTAATTGTTTCATTTGTCTTTTGATTGTGGAAGATTACGGTGTTAAATCACCGGCACCTTTGACGTTTTGTTCTTTGAATAAAAGCGATTAGTCTCTTGAAACACACAAGCACTTTCAGTTTGCAGGTCCTCACTGAAGAACATTCACAGCACTGGAACACACAATCACTTCTTGTTGGGTCCTCTGGAGCTGTAAAGAAGTGGGACCTCCTTATCATCCTCCTGTGGAAGAACTGTGTGTGCACTGGAGGTTTCATCTCCTTTTATACCCCTCTGAAGCATGCTGGGCAAAGGATTTTTTAAAATTCACTGTAGTCAACTGCACTACAGGATTTTCTGTCCTCCTCTTGGTGCGTAGGCACTATATGAAGGGCACAATTGAACCCGCAATCACCGAATCCAATGCGATAACCACTGGGAGGAAAGAAAATTCCCGTTTCATACTCAACAACAGCACAAAGAAAATAAATAAAAGAAAATTAGTTCTTACAGAAAGTGTGTTTGTTGCCCAAATTGGAATTTGTTTCTCACGCTCAGTTTTCCTAATTTCCTAAAACAAAGTGAGAGCCTCGGAATCCATTCACTTTCTACTGATTGTCAGACAGTCCGCCCAATTAGCTGGCCAGTGGGCCGCGAACCAGGCAGTTAGCACACTTCCGCTCAAATCCGAAGCAATTTTCATCAATTATCCGGCATCTCGCTTCCCCCCCCCCCCTCCCCTAAGACAAAAACCCCATATACGTTCACATTAGCCAGAACGAGTGACCAATCGGTGGTCGGTCGTCTCCGCCATTCTCCCACGCGCAATGGCTGCGTCGTGAGGCCCACAACAATAACACATGCCAGGCCCCATCCACCAACCCAACCAATCCCTCCCACGCCGTCATTACCAGCGCCGCATAGCAACCGCTGCAGTCTGACCAGCGACGGATTAATGAAAAAAATGAGTATCCCGGGATCAATCAGAGATGGGCCGAGCGGGTGTTTGGTGGTGGTGGTGGTGGTGGTGGGTGAGGGGGCAGTACACTGCGTGTTAACAGAGTGAGACAGTTTGCTGCGTCGACAGAAATGACTGCACTTATTTAATAAAAACAAACCGCTGGTCAGCCGACGGACGGACGAACGGCAAGAACGAGCGGCGGACGACTAATGATTGGCTGAAATTGGCTCAAGATGAAAAAGAACCGGGGCAGCGTGGCGGAATTGCTCCCCCCTAAGGTCTAGAGTACGACTTGTCGGGGGGTCGGGAGGTTGGACTCCCAAAAAGCTTCATTATTTTTGGGACCAATCTGCTTCTAGCATTTGCCCCCCCTTCCTCCATTTCTCCCTCCTTCAAGCAAAACGATAAAAGGAAATTTCTCACGTAATTGAACATGTAATTCGCTTGATTTTATTGATAAGATGTTTCTTTGATGTCCCAGATTTCATTTCACTGAATTTATCAGTAGTTTAAAACAAAAATTAAGTCTTTTTAGGCAAGAATTAAAAAATTGGCGCTTCGCGCAATTGCAATTTCTCTTTTTCCTGTAATTCTTCAAAAAGTACACATTTATGGTCCGCCAAATTATAATTTTATGCACAATACATATTAAATTTAAGAGACTGATTATAATCGCGATAATTATTTTTTAAATTTCTTTAATTTTCCTCGTCACAGACACCACAAACACGTTCCGTCTGTGACGTGAGAAACAAACAATTAATTGGGATAGCAAATTAGTAATTTTCTATACAGAATTCCAATTTCCCCGCATCCTTTTTAACAAATCGAATTCTGCCAGAAACCATTCCATGAATTTGAGTCTCCTAACTCCAGGGCAAAAGTACATTTCGACTAAATGGCAACCAGTGTTGCCCGACAGACAGATGGTCGTCTATCATCAACTATAGAGTGGTCCAATAAAGAGAGAACAAATGTTGCCAAGTTGCTCTCTCTGAGTCAGAAAGAAATTTGGTGTATTTTTTCCCAGTCTATTCAGATTGTCCTTAGGCAGGTTGTATATAATTGAAACCGACGTTGCTGCGAATGAACGGCACAAATGTGCTGGTTGCTGTGGTGGTTGTGGGGGTGGTTGGGGGTGGAGGGGGAGGTGGGAGGCGAGATGGAATACAAATAAAGGTACATGTATTCACGAGTTAATATGACATGGTTGAAAATGTCGCCTGCAAATTGCCTAGAGGCGTGGTGAAGTGGGGGTGGGAGAGGGGGATTGCTGACACAGAATACAACGAAGCTATATTTATGTCGGAAAAGTTTATCAGTGAGGAGGGGCTGAATATTCCATTTAACACGACAGTAGGTAGTAAAATGTTTATTTATTTAACGCATGGACATATATTATCTCCAGTCCTGACCAACCGGCGAAATTCACAGAGAAGACACCGAAAAGAAATACAAAGTTAGACATTATGGAGAAATTAATTGAATATTCAAATCAGAAATTAAAAAAAAAGAATACTATTCAACAAAGTTAGTGTTTTCTCAATGTTTCGAGAGCTCAGCAACGACGTAACATAGCGCCATGAAATTTACACTGGATGCAGTAGCGCTAATTTTAAGGTCGGTATAATTTATTTTCAGGTGTCTATGTTGTTGGGTTCAGGAGATATGAATATAATAAACGGAAATAGAACTAGGGGCCAATGGGCACCGGGACGAGTGACGATGGTCGAGCATGCTGTGGTCACATCTGGTATATGCGGACAAGTGCCGCCATCTACCGACAGTTAGCAAAGAGTGAGAGGCGTGGGAGTTATAGCGGAGGAAGCGTGACTCATGACGTCACAAAATAATGATATTTCAGACTGTTCTAATATCACCATTTCCACGTTTTCTGATCCCGGGCGAAGTTTTCTGTACAATTGGATTTTAGAATTGGAAATATTGGTGGTACACATATGAGGAGGCAATCGTGATGAACCCGCCAGTATAACTGGGGTGGGACCCGCTCTACAAGAGTGATTCGCCCCCTCCCCGGGAGAGAGCCCAGAAAAATATGCCGCCGACATCGTCAATATCCAGCACCCTCCATCATCATCACATCCCCCCACCCCCACCATATTTGCCAAGTAGATTAACACGAACACACACACGAGAGAGAGCGAGGCTGTTACAAGTGCGCTGTTGTCCCAGCACCAGAGACTCCAGTACCAGCGCCAGGACCCGAGCGCAAACAGCAAATAGAAGCAAACAGGCGAAGCGTGAAGAGCGGAGAAAATGTCAGACAAGGCCAATAACAACAACAAAAATGAAAACGACGGAGAAATAAAAACAAATGACATGACCATATCTTGATCAAGATGGCGGCTGCGGTGAAAGAAAACATTGTACAAGTATTACGAGTCATTACACAAACGACTTGTCCTAAACGTCATTTACACAACAACTAGCTGATTGCTGGAGCAGAGTTGCGTTGTCACATTTCACCGATATCGAAATTATCGAGAGCCAGCGCCGGGAATCGAACCCGGGACCGCCGAGCCCCAGTCAGTCGTAATACCGACTGGGCTACGACGAGTCGTACGAATTGCGTTAGAGATTGGGGGGAAATGGGCCTTTGAGATTGCATTCGCTTTTCCGTAATACATAACGCGTGGCTGGATGGTATTGAACGTCAAACGCCCCCTTCTCCGGCACGTGTTTAGAATTCATGTGCGCATTTCAGTAGGGCGAATTACCATTTGAGAACGACCAGTGTTGACTTGCCCAAACGCGGACTCGCCTCTCGTGTCCAATGTCAAAACGCATCCTTTTCCCGCGCACGTGACATTTTCGAACGCATTTGACGTGGTCGTTTGACCATTCGAGAACGAGCAGTGATTTCTCGTCCCAGCACGAACTCGCCGATCTTCTTACAATGTCTAAACGCGCCCTTATCATCACACGCACGCTTGGATTAAGAATGCTCGCTACAATTCCCTGAAGTGAGTTGAAGATAAAGGGGATCAAATTCTTGATCGGCTTCCACCTCTGAACCGAGTAACCGGAAGTCATCCGCTTCGAGACTAATCCCGTGGCCACAAAACCAGCAGAAGCACTTCCACTCCCTCACGACCGATATCGACAACAGCCGCCTTAAAAAAAATGAAATCCCTTCCGGTCACGATCCACCATTTTGATGGGCTAGACTCGACAAATCAACAGCTCTCGTGTTCCAAAAATAAACAAACGAAAGAGGAAGACTTTCTCCGTTACTCGCTAGACGGCGACACACAAAACACCAGTTTATCCATTTGGCGTTGAGGCAGGCGTTACACCAGGGCGTCTAACAAATTGCAGATAGAAGCAGAATTTGCATAAACGTCATCTTAAATTGAATTGGAATGTTAAAAGATTTTTTTTAAAGGAGCTGGGCGGATTATCAACCTTCCCCAATTCGTACGACCACAGCACACCATCGGATGAAATAGCCCTGGAAATGGGAGATTTCCATAAATTTCGGGTTCATCAGAGCATAGAAAAGATAAAAAGGTTTCCGGGGGATAAATTGAATTGACGAACAGCTTATTCCGAGCGCGAATGTGCTCGGAATATATTTGGAATTCAAATGATGTCTTTCTCACCACTCGGCATAAGAAGGTCGAAGGAAGGTCACCGACTGCCGAGAAATAGGATGCTTGCCTGGCAACAATATATATCGATCGAAGCAAATTCATATAAATCTATCTCGATGCTGGGAATTTATGGTCGACTATTATCTTAGTCATTAATCGCATCTGTAATGCCACATAATCCGCGTCTAATAAGATCGATCATCCTATTCATCACAACACCCGAGTGTTTCAATGGAACTCCGCTAATGAAAGCGCTATTATTTATTGACACAAAGCGCTTTCAAGAACTAGCACATGTAGGCGCTGACGTCACTGGCGCTGGGCGAAAGAGTCGCCGACGTCACACCGATAGCGAGGAGGAAAAGAGGTCTCGAACTGACGTAGCGGAGTGAGGGGATCGGACCAGGTTGGTGCTTCCCTCTGGTGGCAGAAGAGTAGGTTGCTGCTGCCCCGTGTTGAGATGCAATCCCACAGGGCGCCGGTTAAAAATCGGTTCTATTAGATAGGATTGAAAAGAGGTCTCGAACCTACGTCGCTGAGTGAGGTGGATCGGATCGGACCCCTGTGGCGAGGCAATTACACAAGGCACTGGTCAGACTCGGTTCCATTAAACGCAATTGGATGTTTGGACAGAGATTCCATTTGTTTTGTAAGTCTTTCTAAAGATGAGGGGTTTCGAGAGGGGTTGGTTGGTTAGTTGCATAACTGAATCCTAATTGTCACGACAATCACGAAAAGTGGTGTAAGTTGGTGGCGCCTCAGTGCAGACGGAATTAAATTTGCATGTATTTAAATGATTATCGGTGTGTGTGTATATAATGCATGAGGATGGGAAAAGTGCTTCGATGCGGGCAATAAATCAGAGACGATCGACTGGCTCCAATGATTGACGAGTTATTATGGGGTGGTGGTAGTAGTGGTGGTGGTGGTAGGAGGTGGGAGGGGGGATGGAATGAGAGCCCACCCACACCCCCACCACGCTGTCAACTAACTGCTGGAAGACAATTGTCGGGAGTCCTTTGTGTGTCCTCTCGTAGTCAATAAATGTCAGATTTGTCGGGGAAATGGTGCGCTGGGAATTTACCAATCGCCATTCTCGCTGAAACATTTTGGAAATCCCAGGGTGGACTCGTGATGCATGGAGAATTAATTCCGGAATTGTTAACGCTTGAAGAAAAGAAAAAAAAATGGGACTCAATTTTCCACATTGTCACAGATGATTTTTTTAAGGCTGTCAAAAAAATTAAGACAATCTCACCAAGAAGTCCTCAATTCAATGACGTCACGCATGATTCACTTCTCGAGCAGCTCGGTTAGTAACTTAACAGCTTTGTTGACTCTTTTTTCCTATTTAGACCAATTTTTTTTACAATCTAATAAAAACATAACCTTTTTTACCGCATGAATTGGTTTATGATTTCCCAACAAACAAATTGCTGTTTCTCAATGGTACAAGTGTAGAGAGAGAGAGCTCGAGAGAGAGTTGCTATAAACAGTGAGACCAGATGTTGTACACCTGGTTAGTTGGCAACGAGGATGGAAAGAACGGGAAGTGACGTCACACATGGGCGTCCCGCGATTTCCGCCACCCAAAAAAAAAAGACTCTGGCGCACAACACCGAATTCTTATTTGATTACGTGCAGCACGGCGGGGAGGAAATGTGCGTGGTACGTGCCAAGATGCAACCTCCCCCCTCCCCCAAACCCAACCCCCCCAACACAAAATTCCCCAACCCAAATACTTCAGACGGAAAGCAGCAGCAAGAACGAAACATATGCAAGCAGTTCGTGTTATTGCTTTCACATTGAAGAGCTCGGTACTTTCGAGAAAAATCGAAGGATTTTCGCCGAACCCAAGCACTGAAAACTGTCTTCACTCTTTTTGTAAGAAAATTGAATTTCATTTCTTTTCATTCGTCTGCAGAGAATATCACTTGATGAGACTCCTCTCGTCCTTCCACATTCGGTGCTTTAGAAGTTACTCGAGGGTGGCACAAACTTTCCCCGGTACACTCCAGAACCGAATAAACGAGAAAAGATGGCAACAGGGATCGAACCAGCGACCGTCGCATCACGAAGCAACTGCGCTCCGAGTCGAAAAACTTAATTTTTAAAAAATATAAGACACAACAAGGATTGAACCCAGGAGGTTCGGTTTCTGGTATTCAACTCTATCGCCATTCGTCCACAGAGAGGTGATCGCAGGTTCAATTCCCGGAATTTTTTGGTCGAGAGAATTTTCTACTTGCGCCTTACTTCGGAATGAAATGGAATGGAAGTAAAGTCGTGTCTGTAAGATATCAGGCATACGTTAAAAATCCGTAACTAGGACTGTGGCTGGGCTAGTCAAAATTACTAGGACGTCCCCTTGGTGGGGGAGGGTTTAGGGCGGGACCGCTAGTGAACCTCCTTAACAATTCGCTGAAGAGATAAGCAGTTCATGTTCCGAGAATTCTATGAGCGGCCTCGTCATGGGGGTTGGGGCCCGTATGGAGTGTAGGGTGGGAAGTGGGAGGTGGTGGAGACGGCCACCCCCAACCACCCCCACCTCCCATCTGCAGCTAGCGGCTAATGGAAACAGCGCCTGTCTCCGACAACAGCAAATTATTAAATTAATTTGGAAAAAGGCAAGAAAAACGCGGCGCGCGTACAGAGTGTACAACAGACACAACGTTAGGAATACGGATCCGCCTCCTCCTCCAGGGATATTTGGGGGGTTGGGGGTGGACTGACACTCCCTCACCCCCTCACCCCCCTTCACCTATACCTGCAACAGAAGCAAGCAGCAGCAGCCTGAGACGCTAATAAATTAACACACCCGAGTCACGCCACCAGCTCCAAATAAGGAAAAGCCAGAAACAATATCATTTTGAGTTCATTATTAAGGGGGAGGGTACAGCAACCACTAATAACAGTCCTCGCTGATGATGAAGGCCAAAAAAATACATTTCTTACTCTCCAGAGAGTGAGGGGCGAGGAGCAGCTTTACCGTTGGGTTGGAAAATCTCTTCACGGTTGCTTGACGAGACTCGATCCCGCTACCCTTCGATCACCACATGCGTTAACTAACCGTTAGACCAATAATTAAAGGACAATGATTGTTTTCGCGATAGCAGGAATTTGATCGCGGTCAAGTTGAACGAGTAATTGAGCTCGAAAAATGGGTAATTTGAAGTGTCTGCTCAACGAACCAATAATCAAACATTTTTCCGTAGTTGGTGAGTGGTTAATGTGCGGTTTTGATATGGTGAAACCTGATTAGGAAAAATGTATGAATGTTGCATTAACCGTGAAAGTCAGATCGCGGACACGAACACGACTCCTGATCGCTTTTCGCTTTTGATAATAATCGGAAACGTCAAACCTAGTCAAGTGACGAATCCAGTGTCTTGTTGTCACACGAGACGAGTGAATGCGAAAATATATATCCTCCTGAAAGCTGAGCCAAGGTAGAGAGTGTACTATTTTGTGTAGTGCAGCGACAACAGTGATGGGAAATTTAAAAATATTTGCAATGAAACCCTCTTCCCACACGTGCCATGACAATGATGGCAATGTTTTATTTGAGTTTTTTTCTTCAAAGGTTTGAGAATTTCAATATCTAATCTGTTAAACTCACAGTAACATTTTATTCCGAATTTGTTAAATAGCCGTCTCGGTTATTAAACCGGAATTAAAAAAGGAAAAAAAATGTTTAAAATTAAAAATAGAAAATATGGAAATCTGTCTGACAGCATTGGTAGCACGTGAGAGCTACAGCGCCATTTTGGACAAGTGGAGACGCCATATTTGAATTTGAAGCGGAGACGCCATTTTTAAATTGGTTAAAAATTTCCCAAGCTCCTGATATTTTTCCCAAACTCCTGATATTTCTCCCAAGCTCCGGATGTTTTTCCCAAGCTCCTAATATTTTTCCCAAGCTCCTGATGTTTTTCCCAAGCTCCTGATGTTTTTCCCAAGCTCCTGATGTTTTTCCCACGCTCCTAATAATTTTCCCAAGCTTCTGATATTTCTCCCAAGCTCCTGATGTTTTTCCCACGCTCCTAATAATTTTCCCAACCTCCTGATATTTCTACCAAGCTCCTGATGTTTTTCCCACGCTCCTAATATTTTTCCCAACCTCCTGATATTTCTACCAAGCTCCTGATGTTTTTCCCAAGCTCCTGATGTTTTTTCCAAGCCCCTGATATTTTCCCCAAGCTCTTGATATTTTTCCCAAGCTTCCCGATATTTCTCCCAAGCTCCTAATATTTCTCCCAAGCTCCTAATATTTCTCCCAAGCTCCTGATATTTCTCCCAAGCTCCTAATATTTCTCCCAATCTCCTGATATTTTTCTCAAGTTCCTAATATTTTTCCCAATCTGCTGATATTTCCCAATCTCCTGATATTTCCCTATCTTCTGATAAAAAAGAATTTAAAAAATGGGACATTTAGAATTATAATATAGACTATACCACCTGTAATTAAACCGAGTCTGACCGGTAAACTGTGTACTGTGCACAGTGAGAGGCACATTGTGTGATTGCCTGGCAACACGGGGCAGCAGCAATATCGCCGGCCACCATTCCTCACTCCGCCATTTCGTTTCGAGACCTATTTTCCTCGACGCCTCTGTGCCCATTGTGACGCGGGTTTGTTTCCCGACCGAGACCTCTAAGAATTTGTCTCGTCCGTGTCTGTAAAGACCCCTAAATTGAAGCCGTGATCACTGCACTACTTCCTCACCTTACAAGTCCGGTCTCAGGAGGTTCCAATTGGGGGCAACACGAATGTCTCCCCAATCGCCATCACCACCCCCACCCACCACCAGAACACATCCAACAAGATAGATCTCTCTCGTTCTCCTCGCCAACTGATGAATAAATAGAACAGCTGGCTCCTCGCCTCCAAACCCCCGAACCCCCCCAAAAATTGTTGTCTGCTGTTTGTTAGACGAGATCGTGGTTGCTTGCTGGAGGGGCTAAAAAGAAGGAATAATGGAATCGAGAAAAGCGAGCGGGTGTCAATCGACGTCGTGGTCACGGATAACGATCTCAAAAACTCGTTGGCCAAAAAATGCAAACGCGTGGGTGGTTCCACGAGTGGACCAGAGTGGACCAGAGTGGAGTGGAGGAGTTGGGGGCCAACTCCTTTATCCACTTTCCTCCACTTCACAGCCCTCATTCATTTTGTGACTGCCTTCGACTTTGAAAAAAGTTCTAGAGAACTACTTTTTGTTTGACGACCACCTCGACCGAACGACTACCTTTTGTTTCCTCCCCATGTATTATCGCAACGTGTAGAACTGAGCACCGACCAATGAACTGAAAGGACTAGAACATCATTTTCTGAAAACATTATGGCGGACTCGTGGGAGGACTGTCTCATGACGTTGACCGTCTCAGTTGGTAAACGGGTGTTCCAGGACGCTCGCAAAATTGCCAAAAGACCTGACTTCTGATGAAACGACTAAAAGAAAACTGTGACCAGCAAAGGTGACCAGCCTTAAGCGTTAATGCCCAGTTCTAATACTCAGTAGTTCCCCGGACAAGTGAGTCTACAGACGCGGTCAACTTGTATGGGCGAGTGGAAAGCACTGACCATTTATTAATCTGGAACAAATGTTGGCCGCGCTCATCAAGGAGTTGTCCAGATTGAGCTAAGATAAAACACGAACGGCTCATCTATTAAACACAGACCGGAATAGAAGCGGCGGCTCGTCACTTATTCGAATGGGCGAGACCGGCTCCAGCTGTCACTTTCAAATACGTGCACTGGGCAACATCAAGGTGATATTAATCTATCAATAGCTACTCTGATACTCAAATCATATATTTGGACATGTTGACTAAATCTGACTCCGTGTCCTCTAAGGACGAGTTGATAATAAAAGATAAGAAGTCGTCCTGAAAGCATATTGACTCGAATTAAGTAATTCGCGCAATTGCACCTGTAATGCGAGTCTACGAATTATGTCGTCTCAAATTTACAGCAATTAGTGAATTGATATTTCAAAAAGTCAATATTTAAAGAGTGTTCATGTTGGATAGAAATTTAATTTCGAATACTTCATTAAGCACTGAATACAACAGGATTGTTCAGTATTACATCCTTTTTAATGAAACAGAGTCTGTTCGTAGGAGACGGCATTGTGTGATTGCCTCTTAACACGGGGCAGCAGCCGTAACATCCTTGCCCGCCACCACCAGGGGGACAACACCTATCACTTACTTCTTCCATTCCGAAGGAAGCCATAAAAATGCTAGCGATCTCGGCCAGGAATTGAACCAGTGATCGCAGCGCCTCACACCACCACTTCCTGTCCATGTGACGACAGACTCGAGCGCTTCTTTTTGAACGTAGTACACTCGTAGTATTTTCGATGGTGATTCCCGGTTAATGAGCCATTTGCTAACACACCTGTCCGGTTGGAATCGAAAGGGGTTAATGACACCCGAGACGTACTTGGAAGTTGGATCAGTTGAAGCGCCCACCTCACGCTTGGTCGAGTAACACGATCCGTTCCCAGCCGACCGCCGTCGCTAGGTCAAACTCGCTCAAAAAACCAGTTCCCCCTAATCATTTTGATACCCGATCATTTGCATAATCGCGCTCACCATTTTCGATCATCTCGAATAGAAGACGAGGAAGAAAAATTGAAAATTAGGTCAGCGGCTGAATTATTTGCAAAGGTATCGAAATGATCAACCAATCGACCGAGCTTTTTAACATTTACTGTCAGATTGCAGTGGCGTTCAATTCGACCAAATTGCTCATCAAATATGAGAGGTTGGAGTTTCTCATGTTTCGCAGGAGGAATGTTTTTTTTTAAGGAATGCTCCGTTGTACCTGGAAAAAATAATTTTTGATTGTCGCGACGGTCCGCGATTGAGGCGACGGAGCGCAACGTTGTCTTTCGAGACTGGTCGCAGGTGAGACGGTGATGGTAGCGGCGGTGGTGGTGGTGGTGGTGGTGGTGGTGGTGGACAAGCGGCCCGTTAACTGGAGCACAGCCACACCCCCTTTTCCCTTCCTTCCTTCCTCCACTCCCCGTTCAGCCGGTTTCCATCACCAGAGGGCGTTGGCAGTGGCGGGCCAAAGCGACCCCCGCGGCCAAGTGGTGACCGCTCGTAGCGGAGGTCGACGATGGCCACAACCGCTCCTACGAATTTCAGCACTTGTAACACTGTTTAAAAACACAAACATCTTACGTCATTTCAAAATTAACTAAAATGCATCTTTACCACTTTTCAAGATGTTGGGGCGTTGAGACAGTAAAAAGACAAGTCGATGCTCACACGATTTCGGGAATTAATTGGTCAATTTCCAAGTTCAAACAGATTTGAACACCCAACTTTCTTCAATTTTTCCTTTCTTTCCTTAAATTTATGACTTTTTAAACTCACAACTTTTCGAAGAAACAAAAAAAAAACGTAAAAGCGTCGATAATTTGAAAACAGCGCTTGAGCGTAGAAATTAAATTTTGTGCGAGCAACTGAAAAATGGTAACTATGTGGTTGAAATTAAACTCCCCTGTTAGCGATTATCCGCATTCCTCATGACCATGCTACAGAACGCAGACTGGAAGAAGAAAAAAACTCACGAATGGCTACAACTTGAAAGTTTGAAAAAGCAAAAATAAAATCCGGTGTCCAGTCCAAACATGCAAACATGTCTCATCCCCATTCTGTGTCAACAGATGCGGATGTTGGGACGCTACTTGCGGTTATTACGTCTAGCGGGGCAGCGGGAGATGCTCCGGATGTTCAATCTAACTCCAAACCAGAAACCACAGATTGGATTTCGGAGAGTCTCGGTTCGAATCTAGCCAACTGTAATGTTTTTTTAAAAAATATAGTTCAACGAGACAAACCAGCCTCACTTTTCTAAATGGAGAGAAGAGTGATGTGTTGCGGAGAAGACGGATGCGGATTATGTCAGCTGCGGCGTTTAACCCGGAAAAGTGGATTTAACCCGGGAAGAAGACATCATTATGTGTTAAACCGAAAGAAAATGACATTTCCGGGAAGACGCAAAACAGGACAGACCCGTAATTCGACCTCGAGACATTTCAGTCTCTCTCGAAAGACTCGGTTAAGATAATTCAAAACTCAGACTAGATGACATAGCCAATTTTTTTTTATCTTTTCTGCTAAGTCAGCATTTCTCTGTTGGACCGGTCATCTAGCAAAACTGGAAACAATTTTGTAGCGTCCAGCAGCAGCAGTTATACGGTGTGTGTGTGTGTGAAAAGAGAGAGACAGGAGAAGGCATTCCAGTCCGTTGCATATTTGGGACAAGGACTTCAACAACCCGCTCGAGTGAGATAGATAGATGTTAGATAGAAAGAACAGCCATTCTGCATACTGGATATATATATATATAAGGCCGCCGACCCCGACGTCTCCGGGCGCAATAAAATCTATTTCACTGGCGAGAATGTTGGCCACCAAATTAAAGCGTAACTACGCCGAGTACTGTACTAAAAAAAGTACTGTACTGAGAGCGTGTCTAAACATCTTAAAAAAGTTGGAGCCGTCTCAGAATTGTTGGATACGGCTCGAAACCAGCAATTATTTATACCAGTATTTAAAAAATCCACCATGCGACCACGACATGCTCGCAATCGTAACATAAGTATCCTAAATTGTTGCGATCACGATAGAATTTGTGGAACTGCATCCAGTGTCTGGTGATATTTCTGGGTATATTTAATGAAAATCTCAACATAAACCCCTGAAATAAGTTGCGTTCCACCACCGTAGAATTTGCAGCACTGCATTCAGTGCCAGACATTTTCGTTTGTTGAATTACTATATCATGAACGCAACAACCATAAAAAACTTAAGTTAAGAGGACTTTTCAAAGTAAATTTCATGGCGCCGCGTTACGCCGTTGGCGAGATTCTCGATTCGCAGACAGAAAAGACCAACTTTATATTGAGTATTCATGCAATCTTAGGATTTCATCTAGATCTAATCTACGTCCTTGAGAGCGTGTTTCTAGGACGCCTTCCTGTGCGTCCTTCCTTAAGACATTTGCGGTGTTCCTGAGACATTCTCGAACACCCTGTAAAACGGGAGACCAGCCTTCGGTCAATTTTTAGGAATTTCACGCTCAAGTCGAGGAAATTGATGCTCAACGAAACTGGTTTTGGGAAATATTGGGAAGTGAGGGTGGCGAGGGCCGCAGATTATGGCCGCGAGGAGTGGGGCCGACATTTGCGTAGTGAAACGAAACAATTACAATGATGAGAAATGAGAGTTTGTCGCTCCCGAACAGAATGTTCGGCAATTTTCAATCTGACGCAACTGAAATAGGAGGACTCGGTTCACGACGAATTTGCGGAGTCACTGCGGAGTGCGGAGGCAACTGCATTTCTTTGACCCCTGAACGTTAACTAGCACGAAAACGGTTCAGTTACCAACTGGCGACGCGCCGAGCGATTCGGCTGTCAGCGCGTCGGAGGTTGGAAACGTTTCGTCGCGACACCGAAACAGAACAACTGCATGCGACAATCACCCTGGGCCGGGTTCTACTCCGGCACATTCCGAACCGAGCCGTCTGTGGCTCGGCCGTTTGAAAGTGACATCCGGCGCCGCGGGCGGACTTACCAGTTCGGGTCTCCGCTAATTCGGTTAACTTGACGTCAGAACTCGGAGCTATGTTGGACACCAGGCACAAGGTGAAAATGGAGAACAATTTTTTTCCGCAGCAATGCAGGTCTGAGTTAGGCAAATAACTTTTCCTGAAATGTTGTTGGCGATTCGAAACACACCGACGCGACTCACGCACAACAACGCAAGACCATTTTTCGGGGGTTGATTTTTAACCGGAAACTGAACTGACATCAGCGTTGCTATTCACTGGTACGGGGCGTGCGATGACGTCATTCTAGATAGGATTGTTCTAGACAATCTGCATTTCGAGCTACCGCGCTTCACCTTCTTGAAAGACGCGCAAGAAGACCAATCATGGCCTAGCAAAATAAGAAGGTAGGCGTAGATGTGCTAGGTTAGAGTAAGGACGAGAGACGGGCATTGTTAATAAGCTTTTCTGCAAAATTGTAAATCCATTACTACCTTAATTTTTCAGAATGAACGATAATCTCTCGCTATCAATTTTACAAACAAATTGCAAAGGAAATAAATTATATTTTTTTGCATTTGGCACTCAATATGAGACGGTCATATTTAGCTGCTATCACTAGGGTCTATGAACTACAGTTCTATGTTGTCAAGATCGCCAATATTGGCCAACATTTGGTGCACTAAAAAACCCGAAAAAAAAGGATAATTTGGATTAATGAAACCTTTCTTGTATTTTATTATTTTCGTAACTATGTAGAACGCACACAATAATTGATTTTTACAGTATTCTATTCTAAGAATTATTCTAATAATTTTAAATAGATTTATATGATTAAACAACGTGTATGAGGATTTTATAAACGTAAAGTCCGGTTCACTTAGCAAAAGATGTGTTCCGATATTGCGACAGTGATACGAATGCGACATCGTAGATTGTACTTTAATGAAACTTTGTCTATTTCACCCCACGTCACGTCAAAGAGAGAACAACTAGAAATGAACGCGCCCGTCCCATAAATTCCCATCCGTTAGATGCGCAACGGAACGCGTCCATCTTTTAACAGCCGCTCGAATAATGGCCATTTAACAATGGGCAGACAAAAGTGACACATGAGACCGCTAATCCCCAAACCGTTCAAAAACATTTCTTTATCTCAACCCCCCATTAGTTAAGCAGCTTATGGGTAAATTGGGGTCATCCAGTTGCGCAACGGACCGGTTGTCAACGCGCGGTAAGGCTCTAGTCTGCATTGTAAGGCCAGTCAAATGGGAAGTCCAACTTGTTGCACTCGCCACAGCCTGTGATTGATTTGTAATTTTCAAGGTCTCTCTCCGGCGTCTGGCCAAAAATAGTAGTTAGAGCAGGAAAACCGGTCCAGAGTTCCTGTGCTCGGTGTCATTCCCTGTTCACGTTCTCAGCGCGTCGCTCGTTAAGACGTTGAGTTGCTCAAGAGTGGGCCGTCGTCCAGTTGGCTCAGTTCGGTTATCGTCGAAGGGCGCTTTTTGACCATGTCGTTCGCTGCTGGTCGTCCTCGTCGTCTGCGAGTGCTCACCTACATGAGCCCGGGATTGCCGGTGGAGTATTTCGAGACCATCTCCCACTACCTGGAACAGAAACTGGGACTGCCCACCGTCCTGCTGTACGAGTCCAGATGGGACGGACCGCCCGCCGACCGAACTGACCCGTTCGGCGCCGACGAAGTGGACATTGGTAAGATGGTGACGTCCTGATCTCCACCACCTCCTGCTCAATCAAGAAATGCGTCGGTTTTGGAAATTAACGCTCGTTCCACGTTTCTCGTTTCAGTGTTCATGTCTGCGCCGGCTTATCTGCGAGTGGTGGACAGCCGCAATAAATTCGTGCGTCTACTTCCGGTCACGTCCGTCCATCAGCACAGCAAGGGAGAGGGGAGAGCCGGCTACTTCTCGGATGTTATCGTGCGGGAGGATCTGAGGTATTCGATCGATTCCGAGTTCAAATCCCAGCAAACAAACAAAGATTGAAGTTCAGATTGCCTAAATTTTAATTATTTTAAAATTTCAGTGAGAGTGTAAAAGAATTCCAGGATTTGCGAGGCTGTAAGTGGGCGTTCAGTAAACCAGGTTCCCTGAGCGGTTATCTCACGATGCTGAAGAATTTGAAAGCCAGAGGAGAGAGTCCTAATTTCTTCGGGAATTTGTTGCAATCTGGTAAGTTAAGAGTGTTTGTGTTTCGTTCCTCTTATCAGGAAGGACAAAGGGTACGTTCCAAATTTGGATGATGTCCAGTCGCCAGTTTCTGAATTGACTTGTTGTCGTTGTGCAGGATCTCATATTCAGTCGATCGAGATGGTGCTGCATCGTCAGGCCGACGCGGCCGCCGTCGACGCCAACTGTTTGGCCATTTACACCGAACGCAACCCTCAGATCAAGACCGAGATATTCACTCTGGAGTCGTGGGGTCCTTTGCCTCCTTACCCTGTGCTCGTCAACAGCAGATTGTCAGGTGAGAAGCAATTTCTGTTGTCAGATTGTGTGGACCAGAGAGAGAACCTGGTCAGTCATGAAGCAAGGTGTTAGCAGTGATTGCCAACTTTTCGGGGCATGGATTACTGATTTAATGATTTTGTTTTATCTCCAGCGTCTTTCCTAACCGAACTGGCCAATGCATTTCTGGCCATGCACAAGCAATCTCCCTGGGACAAACTGTTGGCCAGTTTTAAGGTGGATAAATTCGTGGACAACAATTCGTTCGTCTACGATTCGGAACGAGATCTGCTCAACAACTCCAAGGGACTCACTTCGGCAGCCGCCTACTATTAAGACGCACCCTAAAACTCTTTCCTCACCTGAGTCACCTCTTAACCTTTATTTCACCTTATTCCCTTCCTCGAACACCTAGAGGTCAGCAGTCGAGACAATCTCACGTCCGGTCAGGTCAGCTTTTTTCATTCTAGGTTTTATTCGTCGTCCGTCTACTGTAATATTGTCTCATTTTCTAAAAATGTTGACGTTACTTTGTGTTTTTTAAATTCATTCCGATTTTAACTATCGAAATCATGATTTCTTAAACTGTAGTTTAATCCTTTTCGTTGGATTTACAGTTGATCCTTTGCTATTCCAATATTGAAATAATTCCAAAAATAATTTTTTTAAACTCCATTTAAGCTATTGCTTGCTTCGTAAAGTAATTGTTATCTCGAGACTGTGTTTTTAATAGCATTTCTTGTTGTGAATTGCCTAATCTACTTTGTATACTTAAAAACTTTGCATGCGCTTTGTCCATGTCTAATCTTTTTACGGCTGCAGAGCCTTTTACACTGAACATAAAATGTCATAATTGTATGTGTATTTTTATATATTGAAATTATTGTGCGATGGTTTGTCACACGAAATATTTTCAAAGCATGTCGGACGGAAAACATTGGTATTTGAAAATGTTAAATAACTTCTAAAAATATTAAACCATATCTATTTTTTGTGCAATCAAATTGGCAATAACATGTTTTTAAAATCAGCACTGCACTGCGAGGAAGTGCGTCTTATCTAGTATGTCAAAAACCTTAAAATGAAATTAATAAACAAAAGATTTCCCGATTATTTGTTGCTCTTTCATGTTTAGCTACACTTTAATGGTTCAGAAACACCAAACTTTGTTTCTAGTTTTGCGCTTCAATCCGCCCCAATAAAAAGCAACCTACACGGTATGAAAAGGGCCGAGCAATGAGATGAACCTCTAGAGTACGAATCAAATTATTTATTCCCAAACATTTCAATTTAAAGAAATAATTTTTTTCCCATTGAATTTCTAAATTTTTAATTTGCATTTCTGCTGGCAACTGAAAAATCATTCTAATTTGAGAAAAGAAAAACTTAACAAACCAAACGGGTTTGTCGACAAACGATCGACGGTTAGTGGTGTCTATCCGTTCAATCTCTTCTGTCCGAAACTGGAACACGGAGTGGGTGAGGCTCCGAAAGTGGGTGGCGCACGCCGCTGTGACGTCACGGCCAGTCGCCGCGGTGCATTCCGGGACGTTAACGTACCACTCAATCATGGGGGCGCGTTTTACATTTGACCGAGTTTTGCGAGTAGATACACGGACCTATTTAAGATGGAGAACTCGAATAAAACCGCCGTCTCATTTCGATCCTTGTTAGCTATCGCACATCTTACCTAGAAATATGGAAGTCCTTCGAGATGGCGTGCGTTTTTTATTTGAAAATCATTCAAGCAACGGTGTAGTTTTATGAATGGTTGATTGCCCTCTAGCGGTACAACGCGACCCAATCTCGATTCACTTCCAAATAGATATTGACTATTACAGGGGGGAAAGCGCAATGGAGGCAGGAGTGGGTGAGTCTGCGACAAATTTTGACAATTTCGGTGTTTCCTACTCAAATTTGGCGGTCGGAAGCGAATGCCCGGGCAGGCTGACCACCGTCCACTCACTCTGACCGTTCCGACCATTTATTTTCCTCCGCGCACAGACGAGGCCTCATCGCCAACCTCGATTTGCGCCGGCTGCATGAACGTAATCGAAGACGATGAATTCCTACAGGCTCTCAACAGTGAATGGCACACGGAATGCTTCAGGTAAAACAACTCCCTCCTCCTCTGAATCCCCAATTTTATCCCAGTCTTCCGCCACAGGAAGAGGGTCGGATTATCCGCTGACCTCCGCCGAGACTGGCCACTCCGCACCACTGACCTACATATGTCATTCCGCCCACTCGCCATCCCCCGTTTGCCCCAATCCGACCCCCGCAATTACCATTTTGGCGAGACCAGCTGCGACAATCCGACCCTCGTGTGGGGCCGGGGGAGGAGCGGGAGGGGCGCATCGGGGGTGGTGGTCCGGTGCTGGCCAGGAGACTGGCGAATCATTCACATGTCGCCTCTTCCCGACATGTACATGTTGTCAATCAGTACATGAGGTTGTCGCGAACATCAGATTGATTTGGGGGTTGGACAGTGTCGGGGAGATGTCCTTGAGATAACATCTGCAACATGAACAACCGAAATCAAGAGAAGATGCTAACCTGGTCAGGAATTAAATGGTTTATCATCTTGTACGGTTTCATTAAGATCAGATGCACAAAAGCCACAGTTTAAACTCAATGTTCTTGATCTCCAGAAAGATATCAACGGTTTGTTGGCGTTGACCATCTTAATCGATCTTTAATCTCGTTTCACTTTGACATAAAACCCTGAAAAAGCTCAACAAGTCAACATGCTCATCAAGTTAGTCGACGTTCATGCAACTGTTACATGTTTTGGAAAGGTGATTGCTATTTACAGAGTGGAAAAATAACTGTTAACTTGATATTTATACAGGATTAAAGAGATACCGTGCCCCTGAAAATGTCGGGTAAAATCCGCGTTATCTATCGTTCTACTAAAACCGTTTTTTAAAATTATGATTTAATCTCTTGACATCCAATAAAATGAGTGTCCCTGATCGACTGACCTAGTCTCGAGAACCGATCCCTGTGATAAACGAGAGCTGAACTAATCTCTACCAACTGCGTTTCCGGCAACAGGTGACAACACCTGGCTTAACATTTGTTTTGTCAACAGGCTCCGCAAACAATTGCACAAAAACCAGCAGTTTGATTTGAATGTCTACATCGCAAATCTACGTTGTAAAATTTATTTAGCAATTGGAGAAAGTTTTCAGTTTCACCTTTTTCCCCGTTTTAATTAATATTTCTCCTCCCATTTGCCCTCCCTCGTCACAGGTGTTCGGTGTGTGACGCATCCCTGTCCACCTGGTACTTCGAGAAGGACGGACTGCTCTTCTGCAAGAACGACTACTGGTCCAAGTACGGCGAGGCGTGTCAGGACTGCGCAGAAATAATCACCGGACCAGTCATGGTGCGTATTTTCAGTTTCGATCGCGGCGACATCTTCAATATTGAATTTCTAACGACTTATCTATGGATGTGCGTGAGAAAACCCGATTGGATCACGCCTTATCAATCACAAAATTGTGACAAGATCTACCTGGATTTTAGTATTTATGAATCACATTTTATTATAATATGGCCTCCTTATCTTAGGAGTAAAAAGAGCAAACAAACCTAATTTGTTGATTTCGAAAGCGAGTCAATGTCACTGTCTGCCAAACGAGATCATCATCTAGTCAAACTTAAATTGCGAAACGGTTATATTCCATGACTGGCCCAGACACTCTTGTCATAAACTGGATAAATGGTTTTATACATTTATTATTATATTGATTTACTGTTAATTTCGCAATAGGATAGTTATTATTCTTATGACAAAGGTCACATAAAAATTCGTAATAGTAATAAAAATAATTCTGAGCTCGGGGAATGTTTTACTAAGACGACGAAAAAGGCTGAATTAAATTAATGTCCCTTTTAAAATTGCTTTCTTTAATCTATCTGTTGGGCGTTTACTAACGAACTGCTTAACGCAATTGAATCAAATTTGATCTGTACGAAAATCTGATCTAAAATAGAGTACTGTTTCGCAAAATAGGGAGAAAATACATTTTCGGTACAAGAGTTTAAAAAATATATTAGAATATGTTTGTTTTTTGTCAAGACGGGAATATCCGGGCGAAGCGGCCAATTTATCTAGTTTAATAATAAATACCAGGGGGTCCAAAACAATAACTGAATTTGTAATCGATGACCCGTTTACATATTTAAAATTCCAGCACTATCTAATCTATCAATTTCCCGAAACCGAAATCATAAAACCTATCCCAATTTCGAGTCCCCTCCCAATATTAGGTGGAGTCATAAAAATATGAAATCGTCAATTGCTTAATAGTTTGTGACGCCGCCAAACTCAAATTGACCCATTAAAGCGAGTCGACATGTGTTTTGTGAGTGTGCAACTGTCGTCTAAACATATGTGTGTTTCTGTTTCTGTGTCCCAACAGGTGGCCGGGGATCATAAATTTCACCCAGAGTGTTTCAAGTGTGCAAATTGTGGCAACTTCATCGGGGACGGCGAATCGTACGCGCTGCTCGAGCGATCCAAACTCTACTGGTAAGAGACAGGTCGCATGTTTAGCCCAAATACTGTACAGTACAACTCGATGCAGCTCATCGATTTGAGAGCGTGGGCGGTGTGACTTGTGTCCCGGGTTTCAGTCCCGACGAGGGCCTCTCGAGAATGCCAAGAAAAGATCATTAAATTGTGTTACAATTGACCGTTGTTTTGATGTTGTTTTTGTTTTGCAGCGGTATCTGCTACAAACGTCAGATGCAGCCGTTATCCAAGTTCACTCCGTTCGCCAAGCAGCCTCACTCGATCCAGCTGGTGGAGATTCCGGCCACGCCCGACCGTCAGCGCGGCATCAAACTGATGCTGGACAGCAGGCGGGCGGCGGCATGCACGCTCAACGACGCCATCTTTCGGGCAGTTCACATTTCCGAGTAAGTCAAAACCATTCTCCTTTCATCAAATCAACACAATGAAATGTGTGAACATGGGGTGTTTAAGTCCGAACAGAAAAGCCACACTCGCTCAAATACTGATCTCCAATTGAAAATAAATATTACGAGTGAACTTGAGTTCCAAACGCTTGGACGCAAACGCAAACAAATCTCACCTGAACCGGAAATAATCTTTGGACCGAGCGAATCGAGATAGGGACTATCGCAAAAGGCGCGTTTCGGATTTCGTTTTTCTAGGAAGTGACCAGTTGAAGACACCATTTAAAATTTCGGTGTTCGTGCGAGCGATTACGAATGATTGCGCACACTCCAACCTGAAGAGCAGAGCAGCACGGATCAGCCGTCAGCGGCGCCTACCAACATGTGCGAGCGCAACAATGGAGAACCAAGTTCGTTTTTACGACAAACAGCAACAGCTGGCTGCGTGTGTGCTGATAATGGATAATGGTATGCAACCCTGGGGTAACATTAATGAGTCAGAGAGAATCATTGCCGTGGCCGACAAGGCCACCTGATATCAGTCTGGCAACAGATATTTCTGATGCGCAATGACGAGTGGAATTAGGAATTTCGGTAACAGGATCACGTGTGCCGGATGAAATTCATGTTTCAACAGCGAGTCAAACTCAAAAAATACCAAACCAAGAGGAATATTCTAACCGAAATCACACGCGCTGGATTTCGTCGCTCCTTCAACCAGAGCAACTTAAGCGACAACGATCACCTCTCCGAAGAAAAAGAACTCTTGTGTTCGAGTGTCAATTCGACGCAGGTTCAGTCGACCACCAAGCACCAATTTGACGAGAGACGGGACTTGAATTAATGGATGCAGAGCTGACACGCTAACCGCGGATCAGTCACTAAGTCCACATTGACAACAGGTGCTTGTCAAAACCCACAACCACCACCAGCAATGTCAGTCGCCCACCACCACCGCCGCCTCGACGGCAGAAGGACACCACGTCATCGTGTCGGCATGGATTCGTTCCAGCGGAGTGTCCGTCAGCAGCAGCAGCCACCATATGCCGCCATGTCACTGCCCACCTTCCGGATCGAGGAGATCGTGTGCGGGTCAGTCTGGTCGGACGAATCGGACGACAACGCCAGGTAGTAGTTAGTTAATCTCAACGCACCATTCATAAGTTAGCGAGACACCAGCGAGTCCGGTCTCGGAAACTGTGACGATGCTCAAAAATTGATCAATTACAATTCAAATTAAGTGTACAACGAGTTTTGTGCGAAAACAAGTCGTTAATTTTAAGAGGTCCGCGTTTTTTGGCACAAGAGTCGTCACTCGACACCCGGTCTTATTTATAAGTTATCGGACGGATGGACGAGGGTGGTGGTGGGTGGGTAGGAGTTGTTGATAACAGTCGCCCCCTTTCCTCCTCCTCCTCCTCCTCCGTCGGTGTGGATGCCGACCATGTGGTGGATGGCGGCGCCACCGTCGAGCTCGAACCCGGATCTTCCAAAATTATGAATGGAACCATTTGTCATCCGGTGCTGAGCGATAGAAGTGTGTTTTGGATGGGACGGGGGGAGGGGCCGGTGAGGGCCGAGGTGAGGCCCCGGGTCAGTCGTAAATAGAGAGCCCGGCTCTCTGGGTAATAATTTAAACCGACATCAGAGGCGTATTTTCCTCGTGTCCAGTGATCGCGGTTTCGATTCCGGCCGACAGCTACAGAATTTTTCGGGCTAGAGAAATTCCTTGAAACGCCTTCTTTCGGAATAAAAATAAAATCATGAGCCGTACCTGTACGATTATATCGGGACACATTAAAAATTCCTTTCCTAGGCAGCCTAGTCTGGACAAAATATTAAGATGTTCAATCACAGGCGAACCTCCTTAACAAACATTAAAAATAAACTGGCATCGTCCAATGAAACTGGAATTTGAATTTAACACAGTTTTCAGTTTTCTATTTATAATGTTCCGCATTTTTTAAAAATTGGATTATTATTTTTTAATGCGAGCAGAACGCTCTCAACGCTCTCAAAAATTGAACGTTAGTTTCTTTAAACTTTGAATTTCATTAGTCTACTAAGAATTTACTATGTATCTTATATATATTATTTCATTAGTTTCTTCGAGTAATTTGAGGTGTGGTGGGCCCCTGTCCAAATAAACCCGGGACCCGCCCCTCTATCCAAGTGTGCCTTCAATGTTGATGTCCCGCATCGATAGGAAGATTTGTTTGGGTGGTTGGTCGTGGAGTTTGGACTATTTTAGAACCGCCGCCGGATGGATCATAGTCCTGGCCGCGAAACTGATTTTGCTGAATGATTGTGGGTGCGTGGGATGCGTCCGGGGCAGAGCAGACGGGAAAGGAATAGTCAGGAAACACGAAATGCTAAGAAAATTGCTTCTCGGGATGTAATCAAACAGAAATCAACGAAGATTTCAACAATTTCAAAATACAAATTTTAAGTTTTCGGATATTTGTTTTTTTCCGGGAATTCAAATGAGCCCGAGTGTGGCGAGAGGACACCTCAAATTTGGTGGAAAGGTGATCACAAAAGACTTGTGTGTCAATTGTAATCTCGCCATCCTCTTTCCCCTTCTCCGACTGTCAACGGAAATGACGTCGCCGGTGGCCCGTGGTGGCCCGCGGCACCCAATCAGCCCCCATTACTCCACTCCCACTTCAAAACGGATCCTCAGATTGGTGTTGGTGTTGTACTGTAAAGAGCAGAAATACGGGTGACCCGTTGGCCGAGGGTGACCCAGGAATGCCAAATTTATTAGTGGTGGCTGGTGGTTGGTGGCGGGACACTCCAACACATTCCTGTCGAACTATTTGCGGAGTGAGTGACGCGGTTTTACGACCCGTCCCTCACCGTTTAACCCCCCACGGGACCTCCCCTCAACCCCCTTACCTCCTCACTCCCCCCTCCGAATAGGTATACAAACACGCACATTTATTAGTGTCAAAAGCAATTGTTTCGTTCTCCCATTGTTGACAAAAACGCATTCGACCGGAACTCTCGAGCGACAGTTTCGCAATCGTTTTTATAGTTCGCGATTTCGTTCGAGTCGAGCCCGATTGTCCGAGGAAATGACATTCAATTCTCGCCACGAGTGGACGATGACGTCAAGATTTTTTAAACTCTTATTAACTGGATCCAACGGAATTTTGGTGGTTTGTTTTTTCCGGCAAAATTCTCTCATTTTGATGTCTTAAAATTTTGAATAGGTAGCGTCATTTACAAGTCAACCGAGAACTCTGCTGCTGTTGGGCAGAGGTGAGCATCTCTTCTCCAATTAAATTAATATTTACATTTAATATTATTAAAATCTGATGCGAGACTAGATACAGCGGAGGTTAATTAAGAGTTTAATCAAATTTTCCATTCGTCCAATCGTTCGATTTGAGAATTTCAGTCCCTCTTGGTCGTTGGTCAGCTCGGGTTTCGCCGCTGCCCTACAATAAACAGTCTCTCGTGTGTGTGGTCACTTCCTGTCGACAGAAACAGAGAGAGGGTGGAGACATTGAAGCGGAAGTTGGGGATGGCGCTGTCCCACGTTGATTCCAGTCATAGAATCTCCCGCAACCCACGTCGAATGTGACGTCACGGCGGCGGAAACTCGAGCTCGTAGTTCTTCGTTCTTCGGGAGGTCGCGTCTCGGAATTTTAAGACATTCCGAGCGCCACTTGAGAGCGCCGTGACGTCGTTTCGGCGTCCTCCTGTCGCCTCCTGGGGAAAGAAACACATTCCTCTCTCCCTCTCTCTGCTCGACATTTGACATTCGTGAGTTGTTGAGAGCGCCAAAGAGGTCATCCAGTTCGCTCCTCCAGTTGTGTGTGTGTTCGTTCATTCGCGTTTCAACTTCATCGAATGGTGACGATTTGAGTTTTGAAGTGAATGGTTGACGATTGGATTAGCAGAGAGAAGTCAAGTGAAATCAAAATGATCGTGCCTTTGTCGCCGGTTCACAAAATACATTTAAACAAAATGTTTTTGTAAGTAGACGAAACTAAATCTTTGATTTTTTTAAGATGTTACGGAATTGTTAAATTGTTCGGTTTGGGTGTTGTCAATTTTAAAAGTAATTGATTTTTTTCTTCTCTTTCTTCAGACTGGATATGAATCCAGATTTGATGGCGCTGCACATCGGCGATAAAATTCTAGAAGTGAACGGAACTCCGCTCAAAGATCAGTCTCTTTGCGAGGTAAGAATGTCACCATTTCCGGTTACGATTACGACAGGTTGATCGGGGTTAGTCCAGGCGGTTGACTAATGAGGAATTCCCGTATCTAGGGGGCAACTTGACGGATAAATCGCTAATTGTGAATAACATTTTCTTAAGAAGATTTTCTCGAGAAAAATTCTTATTTTTGTGCTCGTCCTGGCGTAAAGTGAAGACAAAACTTGCTCTACGAACTGGGTTGACTTCATCATTTTTCCTCGACTTATTCGCGATTGAAACATTCTCAGGAATTTAAATTAATTTGGGGTCAAAAGTTAATTCAAATTGATGTGAGTAAATGACGAGAAAAAGATCCCGAAATTTCAACAAAGATACGTCGAAACCAAATCGAAACGTATTGAATAAAATCGAGTCTGACCGTGGGAGAGAGCCTTTGCTTGCCACTAGGGGACAGCACCTGCCAGACATCAGATCCACTTACTCCGCTACGTCGATTCGATACCTCTTTTCCTCCTCGTCACAAGCGTGACGTCGAACTGTGACGTCAGTTCGACTCACTCGCATTCCCAAGAAAGAAGGCGCGTCGTGGTGGCGTAATTAAATTCCCCGTTTCAAGATGCTCGATATTGTGCGACAGACAACTGTTCCAATCCGATTTTCCACTCGTCGTTCGTTTTCAGATCGAGGAGTTGATTCGCACCACCAACAAGGTTCTCCAGCTGACCATCGAGCACGATCCGAACGCGTTGGGACGACAACGCTCGTTCCCGCAGGCCTCGCCGCGTAAGGAACCGCGGGAGTTCCTCTTCCGCAAACGGGACGAACGGAACGGAACCGGAAGCTGCGGCAGCACGCCGGCGGGAAGTGGAAGCGGAAGTGCGGGCAGCGGCGGACGCAGTCGGCAGCTCAAGCGGGGGAAGGAGTGCAGGGAGCGGGCCAGCTCACTGCCACGACTGCTGGCCGAGTAAGTGATGGCCGTTCATCTCCGTCAAATGACCGACATTTCAGTTTCAAAGTCGCCCGCCCTCAGCCATTTCCGGCGAATTAATGCGTTTTTACCCCACTTCCTGACGCGTCTGTAGTAGCAGCTTGGCCACCAGTAGCAGCAGTCGCATGCCCTACGACCTGAGCCGCACCAAATCGTTTCGAGTGGAGCCAAAGATCCATCGGATCTTTCGAGCCTCTGACCTCGTGCAGGGAGAACTGCTGGGCAAGGGATTCTTCGGACAAGTGTACAAGGTAGAGATGGCGTTGCGGACGATCGGACCTCTCATTTTTTCTTAATAACTGTCGTAAAATACTGATTAACTTTGGTGTCCCGTGCACAGGTGACTCATCGTGAGACGGGTGAAGTGATGGTGCTCAAAGAGTTGTATCGAGTAGACGACGAGGCCCAAAAGAATTTCCTGAAAGAGGTGGCCGTGCTGCGCAGTCTCAACCACGAGAACGTATTGCATTTCATCGGAGTGCTGTACAAGGACAAGAAGTTACACCTGGTGGCCGGTAGGTGGCCGTCCCAATTTCATATATTTTATTTTGTTGAGTGTCCAACTCGTCCAGCGCTAACCTAACCTAACCTCGCCACACAGAATACATCAGTGGAGGTACGCTCAAGCATCTGATTCACGACACCACAGAAATGCTGTCCTGGGAGCAGCGGATTAACTTCTCTCGAGACATTGCTGCTGGCATGGTAAGAGACGCAAAGCTCTCATTCTGACAACTCGATGACATGGTCTTTGAAATGAGTGTGTGTGATGGGGGAAAATAATTTGTTTAATTTTTTCGTAGGCGTATCTGCATTCCATGAATATCATTCATCGCGATCTCAATTCGCATAATTGTTTGGTGAGAGAGGTAAGACACGAATCATCATCTAACGAACGAGAGGTTACCGTTAGAAATAATTTAAGTCATTTAGCTCACCGTCTGTTCCATCTTTTTTTGCAGGACCGCACGGTGGTGGTGGCCGACTTCGGTCTGGCTCGAATCATCAACGACCACAACCAGATGGATCTGCGCAGCAAGCGTTACGGCAAGCGTTGTGGCAACAAGAAGTACGAGCGAAAGAAGCGCTACACGGTGGTGGGAAACCCGTAAGACAACACCATTAAGTTACTTAAGAGTCAGATACGATTAACTAATTCTATATTAACGGTCGACTCGGTTATCGGATACTAACCTTTTCATTTTGAAAATCCTCTCGTTGCAGCTACTGGATGGCGCCGGAAATGATGAAGGGCAACAAATATGACGAAAAGGTGGACATCTTCTCCTTCGGGATCGTGCTCTGCGAGGTAATTGCGACCTCTGGTGTGCGTTGACGGCGGTTCCGTGAAGCTCGGTCGATTGAGATATTTACCCATTACAGACAGTTCCCCATATTGTGTAATTTATTCGATAATTTTTATCAATGTCTTACTGGTTTTAAAAATTTGATAGGATATTTTTTTAAGGACGTGATTTAGGACGTGATTTAAGTGAGACTGGAGTGTAAATTTTTTATTTTATTACAGAGTTTAACGGTGAAAATGATGTTGAAATTTATTGCGGTTGATTCTTAATTGATTATGGGATCGAATAACTGACCTGCGCGCTGACGTAACGAATGTGTTTGTTCGCGCAGATCATCGGCAGAGTCCACGCAGATCCGGACTTCCTGCCCCGGACGTCCGACTTTGGTCTCAACACTGTCGTCTTCAAGGAAAAGTTCTGCCAGGGCTGTCCCGAACCGTTCTACAAGATCGCCTTTTTGTGCTGTGATCTAGATCCGGAGAAGAGGTAGAAGATTCACTTTCCCCAGAAAATTTATAGAAAAATACATTTTGTAGATATTTTAGAGACACTATTTCGCGGAATCTTTCCAAGATTCGATTAAATGCTCTACAATCAAATCAGTTAAGCTACTAAATTTGAAAGAAATTTTAGTTATTTATTTTACTTAAAATCTCTGTACACCTTATTCTACTGAATATCTCATCTAGAAGAATAAATACACTCAAGATCGCGTAACTATTTTTGTGAGACCAGTTCTTTGTTCGTGACGATCAAGTTGTTGTAAAAAAAATAGTCCTCCCGTCATCCTCCTAATCTGCTCTCGTCGTTCCACCTTTAGACCACTGTTCGAGACGATGGCCACCTGGCAGCAGGGCCTGGCCATGCACGTGGCGGTTGGTGCCCGCATCCCGGACGACCTCTACCGGGAGATCATGCACTACTCCGCAGCGCGCTCGCCCTCCTCCTCCGAGTCCACCACACCGGAAGCGCTGACCCCGGAGAGCAGGCGGCCGCCCGTCCTGCGCACCATCAGCGAGGGATGTCGCGTGGACTATTGCCTGGAGTCGCCGCCGGTCTCGCCACATCGGGTGCCCACCCCGGCTGCCACCAGCACCACCACCACCACCACCAGTGTCACGCCATCACCGAGCGGAACAGCGACTGGCGAGGTGGAAGACACGCCGCTCTGAAATTGATCCTCCTCGGGAGCGAAGGTGAAGTGGGTCGAGGCTCTCGTTCTGCTCAAAAGGATCGACGATCGACGATGTTGGCGACGCCTGGTGGTGGTGGTGGTCACGATCGACGAGTAACAACGGAAGACTAGAGCTGTAAATACATATAATGAGAGGAGAGATAAGTTTTAATTAATGACTGGCTCAAGTTTCGACTGACATGCATAATCCAAAATCGGGACGTGGTATATAGTGTTGAGGGTGAAATGAATGACGTGTGGTCGGCTGACCTGGCACCGGAAGTGGTTAATGGAACGTGTTTTCTCCATTTGAGAAATACGCGATTTTTCAAGAAATAGATCTTACGGTTTTTTAATGTTGAGACTGAAAACAAATTGCTTTTTCGATTCGTGTGAACACAAATCGTGGACAGAATCAGCTCAGTGGTGTGGAATCGAAGCTACATTCCCAGCATTTTTTTGACCGTTTTTGTTATTAATTTGACCAATTTTAGTTCCTAATATTCAAAATTCAAGTGAAACTTTTGATGGGACCAATTTAAATAACATGCTGCAATATTTGATGAGAATTTTTTTCATCAATTGACAACCCCTGATTCCGATTAGCTAATGCACTGTAATTGAGTCATGTTTTTTCGTATATTTAAGTGATTGTTTCTTAAATTTGGCGTAGGAAATCCTTTTCAATTAGAAAACGCTCGTACATATCCGATTGTTGAGAAAGAAACATCTTAAGTGAGGTAAGAGAGTCTATTGTCTGAGTGTGGACAACTTGAAATCAAAGTGTTAGGTCAGAGTTCAGAATCTGAGTTTTATAAAGTGTGCAATGAGTTGGTTTTTATGGAAAGACAAGAATGGGTCGCGTTTATCATTCCGCTGCGTCTGTGGCCAAAACGATAATCCCAAGTGCCATATTGTGTGTAAAATTGATTGGGGGAAGTGGTACTCGCACGCACTTTTATTTGTTTGTAAAATATCATGTGTAAAAAAAATATATGGAAATTGGGGTCGTGCCTCGTTCGCAAGTGCAAAAACCGATCGCGAAAATGAGTTGGTTCGGTTAACAAATTCTGTGGTAGCTATGAAAAAATTCTTCTCCGCAACCCTAGTCACTCGAACATCAAAAATTATGAACGGAGGGTGTTCCGGGAATTTTTACGTCTCATCATCATTTATAGTTTTCAATATCTTTGATCACAGGGCCAAATTTGAGAACTTTTTCAAGTAAAGCTGTATTGTGTTCATTTCAATTTAAAATTTCCCTCACGTCTATGTTTTTTATTTAAAACCCTGTTTCAGATTGTTACCATTTTCTATTTTAAAAAAAAGAAATAACGATTTGATTCAAGACATAGAATCTCAAATGCACACTTTTGTAAATTGCATTTTCTCGTAAAATCACTTGGTATTATTTTTTTATGCCTTATTTTATCGAGAATTTTTTTAAAGTGTTATATATTTGTGTTATTCATATACTCGTTGTATATTTTTCTAGTTTCTATTTTAAGTTGAAAGACGGAATTTCGTAAGAGTTGGAAAGATGTTCAAACATTCGAGTGCCCCGTGAATTTCTCAATCCACTTTACAAATTGACCATTCCCCAACTGCTAAATGCTATTGGTTTCCCCTAAGAAAAAATGCAATTTTAGGAATTTCTGCGAACAGAATTCGTTCGATTAGAATGTGATGTAAATATACTATGCAAGGTAGTAGAAAAAAATACTGGCTGGGATCAAAAACCGCACAAATTCCATGTCGTGTACGCACTTTGACCTAACTGCTAGATGTTTAGTGTATTTTTTATGTACAAAAAAAGATTAATGTGCCTTGCGTTCCATTTACTGTAATGCCAGTATTTTAACCAATGCCCCAACAACTAGACGAACATAAGAAAAATTATCAAGCCCCAGGAGCTTATAAAAACAGGAAACAAAAAACACTTAAATCCCACATGAAAATGGCATCCTTGTTTCTCAGATTTCCCGGTGCGATGTTGTATTCGTGTTGATCCGTGTCACAGACTACCTGTACAACTAATTCCAAAATATATATGTTGAACGTTTTACGGTACAGTAATGAACACACACTATTAAAAAAAAAGGTTTTTCCAACTACTCTAATAGACCTTAGAACTAATCGGTTGTGACTTACACTTTCCAAATTCCATCATTCCGTAATCGATAAAAACAGTTTCCAAAATATTCCCTTATCAAACCGAATACCAAATTCGAAGTGTACCACCCCTGTATACATGTATATACGATGTCAATTTTTTGATCGAGATAAACAATGTACAAAAGAGTTTTGTAATTAAACGCGCGATTGAAACGAAGTCAAGAATCGGCTGTTCTTTTTATTTCTTATCTCTTTTTCGACGTGATATTTCTCGAAGGTATTTTCCAAAACATTCAGGATAAAATGTAACGCAGTGCACCGGAAACCGACGTCACTCAGTGATTAATACTTAACCAACGCGTTTTAGCTCTAAAGCAGCAAGTTTAAGCCTCGTTGAGAATGGGACAATAAAATTACCAGGTTGTTGACAATTATTCGAACACAATCGAGCAGACACACTCCAATGATTTAAGCGATACAACGTCGATCGTGATCTCCCATCATGTAATCCCTCGCCAACGCCATCTGCCGAGCAGTCGCTTCAACTCGTCGCAAATCAAACGCGCTGAATCATAGCCACTAGTAGACTGAGTAGAGCAGGAGTCGACGTATTTGCACGAATTATCAAATGCAAAAACCACAAAGAAATCTAAAAATCGTTGAATTTCAACTACTACATGCGACGGTCTCTCGAGAGGCAGCGCGTTCGCCTCAAAAACCAGTGTTCAATCAACGGTGAACTCCCTTAACAAACATTTTTTTAAACAGGCAAACGTTGACACGTCTTAAACTTGCGGTCGTGTGGTAAGGCGTGGGCAATTAGTTCTTACCTCGACCGCTAGGGGTATTTGAGCTTGAGCGATCGCATGTTCTTGGTAAAGTGCGAGGGCAGATTGGCGCCGATGGCGATGTCGCGTCCCTCCAGCACGCCGGGGATGGACACGCTGCGGGCGTGCAGGTGCATGGCCAGGTGGCGCACCTTGCTCTGACGAATACCCAGACGCTCCAGGATATCGGAGGGCAATTTCTAGAACGAATACAAAATTAGTAATTGAAATTACATGTACAGAAGCGCAACGGCTAAGTTCCTGCGCCTTTAAAGCAATTCAATCTCTTTTTCTAAAACCTCACCTGTGGCGCTACTTTACTCAGGTGCGAGTACTTGTGATCGCCCAGCACCGGACATCCCAACCCGTAGGCCATGTGCACGCGCAACTGGTGCTGCACGCCCGTCTCCGGCTTCAGCTCCACCAGGGCGGCGTGACCCTCGCTGGCCAGCACTCGATAGGCGGTGATGGCGCGATATGAACGCCGACCGCCGCCGGATCGCGTCACCAGTTTCGTGTCCTCGTCCCGCACCGGTCGCAGCACCATCCTGGACGCTCCCTCCACCAGGGCCTCAGCCATCGGGATGTCGATTACGCCTTCCGGTGGATGCGGTACGTTCTTTGTCACACACAAGTAGGTCTTGCGCAGTTGGTGGCGGGCCAGCATGGAGTGGAGCAGTTGCGCCATGTGAGGGGTCTTGGCCAGGAGGAGGACGCCGGTGGTGTCGCGGTCCAGTCGGTGGACCAGGTGCAGGCGCTCGCAGGGCGGACTGGTGCCGCGCCCGGACACCCACTTGGCCAGGTCGGGGAGGAACTTGTCGATGCTGTGATGGTGCCCGGCGCCACCATGGCTGAGCAGGCCGTACGGTTTGCTGATCGCCACAATGTCCTGTTCGTTGTATAGGATGCTTTCCTTCAGGATTTGGAGCACCACCATTTCCGGTTCCCGCTCCAGATCGTGAACCTGTGGGGAGATGCAGCACAAAAATTATTATTATAAAATGTTAATCACGTCAAATGTAGAACATAGAATCTTCAAGATAATCTGACGGCCGAGACGACAACATATAGTGTTCTCACCTGATCCTTTAGAATCTTGAATCCCTTGCTGTCCAGCTTGGTGTTGGACACAGGTCGATCGTTTCCGTCGGACACCTGCTCGCCTGACGAAGCCTGGACACGTTGCTTCATGACGTAATCGTAGGCGGTCTTCGGATTCTCCAGATCGACACCGGCCAACCTCTCGCGATACTTTTCCGTATTCCTGGTTTCCGGTTCGTCATCAGCCAACGTCGGCCGCTCAAGTCCTCGACCAAATTCGTTGCCATCATTCGTTTCCAAATTTCTCTCCACTCTCGGCGAACGAGCAGATTTTGCTTCCTTCTCGGACGAATGTTTGGTCAAACCAGAGTCTCGAGTGATAAGTGCCTTCTCTACTACTCTGACCGGTCGCTGTTGGTCGGTTAGAGTTCTCGCGATTTTTGACCTTTCTTCTAACGCAGATTCGAAGTTGTTTTCGAAATATGGCTCCTCAAAATAGTTGCTCGGATTTAACTGCTCAGAATCTGGTTCAGCCTGGTTTCTAGGAATTTTGTTCAAGGTATGTTGCTTTGGAATATTGTCTAGGATTTCGTTGATTGGGTGGATTTTTTCGAGATTGATCTGTTCTCTCATTAGAGAGGTTCCGGCGTAGTAGGTTTGGAAATATTGTTCGTCGATAAAATTAGTGGTGGACGGCACAACTTGGTCCGAGCTGGATGAACTGACCATCGCTTTCTGCTCGTCAGCACTCCGTTCGAGCTGGTCATTTATTTTTTTGGCGCCGGCCAAGTAAGTACCAAAGTACTGGTCATCAATGTATCTACCTGATTCAGATTCTTCAGCCGAATGTTGGGAGTTCGAAGAAATATCTGGAGACTGCTCTAATTTCGCCCGATTTAATTGTTCGATTATTTTGGTGATTGACGGCACAACTTGGTCCGAGCAGGATGAACTAACCATCGCTTTCTGCTCGTCAGCACTCCGTTCGAGCTGGTCATTTATTTCTTTGGCGCCGGCCAAGTAAGTACCAAAGTACTGGTCATCAATGTAATTACCCGATTCAGATTTTTCAGCCGAATGTTGGGAGTTCGAAGAAATATCTGGAGACTGCTCCAATTTTGCCCGATTTAATTGTTCGATTATTTCCGTGGCGCCGGCGAAGTATTGCTCATCGATGAAGTTACTCGATTCCACAATCTTGTCAAGTTCGCTGCTGTCTTGACCCGATTGTTGCTCGTCAATTTCGGCCTGCTCGTCCGTTCGCGCGGCGCCGCCCATGAACGAGCCGAAATACTGCTCGTCGACGCAACCACTTCCGGTGGGAATTCGTGGTTCCAGCGTTTGCTCCAGCATATCCGGCTGCGATTCGGCAGCATCTTTTCGCGTGCTGCGGTACCGCGGCCGATTGTCGGTGTCGTATCGCACGCATCCGAATGATGTCGTGAACGTCTTCTCCTCGGGCTCCTCGGGTGGCGCTTTCGTGAAAAGGGACCGATACTTGGCCAGCGAACTCTGACGGTCGGCGCTGCCCTCCACATGACCGGTGGCCACTACGTCGCCGTGGCCATCGAAACCGAAAAAATCGGCCGATTCGTTTTGTTTTGCTTTGGCGCTCTTTAAAGTCTTGTCGGATAAATTTTGGCTGGCAACCGTTGTGGCCCTGCGAGCCACACTTGATATTTTCTCAAATGACTGCGGTCGGTTAGTGGCAGACACGCCATCATTCTGATAATGCTTGGGAGGATGACTACAGTACCTGCGTGCTAAACTTAACCTCCGAACGTCCTTTGTCCATCTGAGATAAGAAATTCGAATTAAATTCGACATTTTAATAAATTCTTTTGACAAAAATTAAACTTGCGCGATCGCCCACATGCACGCTGATATTGTTTGTAGAAGCGGCCATGTTGGAAATGTTGCCACACTGATTAGGTTCCTTTTCTCACGAAACATAAACTTTTAATTACAATTATATTCTAATTTATATTAAAATTTAAAACATTAAAAATACAGTTAACAATTTAAATAATACGGATATTGAAATTTGTTGGAGTTATCAAATTTTAAAATTGGATTTTGCATATTGCGTCTAGATCAGGCCACACAGAATATGAGCGGGTAGCGAAGGACATATGGAATGTCTGCTTGTTGAAATTGTACGTAGAATAGTGCGACCTCTGCCTGTCGATCGCTTCAACATTGCCGACGTGCCTGCCCTCTGGCGCCGGAAGTCCACGCAACAAACATTCGAGGGGGTTCCAAACGCATAACATCTACGTCCTACATGAGAACAGCTTTTCCATGTCTAGGTGAATGTTACAGCGTCGGCGGTCGCCGCCATATTAATCACGCATTTAGACGTAGTCGACGCGAGTTCCCCAGACTCTATTGTCGTAGCAGACATCTTGGCTCAGTGGCCGCGTCCGGGGCCAAAAACACCTATGACGGAGAGCTGCTAACAACCTCCACCAATATTACACCATATGGCGAACAGGTCTGAAATTATTAAATTTTGCATCCCCAACTATCAGTGCCGAGTACCGTTGAATCGGAGGTGCCCTGAATGTGTCCGAATATTCGGAAACAGGGGGCGAATCGACAACCCCACAGTCGCCAAGTGGTAGACGTATGACACACTTGAAACTCCGTTCACACGGTAGTGTCGATTGGGGTTGAGATTGTATGCGTAATGTTATTTGTTAGATCGTGTTTTATAAATGCGTTGGTTAAACTGTGCTATCGTTGATTATGATTGAAGCACCCCACTTAGATCCAGAAAGAGTTCATCATGTGCGAACTGTATAAATTTAATTAATTTTCCTCCCAATTTTTCCAGGTATCAGAATGGAGCCTCGACACCGGGCCCAGGTGTGTTTTGGATTTATTTTTAACATTGTTGTTTTTATGACGTCATTGTCGTATCACCCTGGTTTTGTTTTACGCATCTGGAAATCACTGTCGGGGGTGGGGAGATTGTTTTTTGAGAATTTTTACGTCCCATCATCCTTCCCTTGACCCTCTCCCTTCTAAATAAGCATATTTGTCAATTTGATTGGGCCATTCTTACGTCTATGGGACTCACCCGTGCGAGGTCAGTCGGGGTCAACTGTAGCTTCACTTCGTAATACGGTGTCCAGCAGACAATACTGGCCATGAGAGGAAATGATTTTTTTTCCTTGTTTTGTCGTTGGCCAACTTGAATTTTTGCTGACTGGCGACCTTTTTCGACAAGTTGAATCAGACTTATTGACCTTGTACGGGTTTCCCAGACTCTCCAAATGGCAAACAATTTGACAAGATTAATTATCTTTTCAAAATAGATATTTTGAGGGCGAGATTTGGATGATTTTGGATGCTACATGTTATCGTTATTAAATACTGACTTTCTGCTCTTCTGCAGGATTTGGCGGTGTCGGAGCGAATCGTCCGGGTACCGGACTGACTTCCGTTCCATACCAGTTCATGCCGCAGTCGTTTCCGTTTCCTTCCATGCATCCGGCGATGGGACAGCCGGCTCCCATGCCGCTGGACATCGCCGGACACATGCAGGTATGCACAGCAGACAAACCTAAAACGACGAACGAATATTTAATTTCAGAACCAACAATGATTAATTTAACATTTAAAAACTATGAGTTTGTTTCTTATCAACGAAATTCCAGTTCGTAATTGGTTCATTTTTGGCTAAATTGATATTTTAGAATTATTAAATAAAATTTCTCTTAACGGGTAAATGAGAAGGTTAAATTGAACGAACACGATGTTTGTTTCGGCAAAGTTCTTGCAGATGTCTTCATTGAAATGCAGCTGTCAGGAAACGCCAGTTGTATGGCGTGTGTGTGTGAGCAGTTTCGTGGATCGTGTGCACTTGGCCTCGACAGCAGTTACAGTTGGGGGAACTGCTGGCGCGCTTCATTCCTAATGTAAATAGTGTTACGATTGTGCGTGTGTTTTTGTGTTTGGTGTTAGGGTGTGTATCACCAGAGCGGCGCGCCACCTGGACCGGCGATGCAAATGTTTCCTGGCGGAGTTTTAGCGGCGCCATTCGCAACGCCGATGGCCAACCAGCAGAGAGGGTAAGTGACGTCGGCACACTTCTATGTTTGCTCTAATTTTATTTGCTCTGATTTCAATATAACATTTGAAAAAATAAAGTAAAGGCGGTCCCGGGTTCGATTCTCGACACCATGAGGGGTATAAAAATTTGCACAGTGTTGACTACAGTGATAGGAAATTTAAAAAAATAAGATTAGACGTGTAACCCATAGAATGTATCAGCTTAGAATTTATATTCAAAATAAATACTCAGCCACGAAAGCGTCACTAGATCAGAATCACCTTTAACTGATATTCCTCTCGACGTCCAGCACCATGACTGCAGCCGGGCAGCGCGCCTGGCAGGACGAGCAGCAGCGCCACAAGGACAAGCAGCTGAAGGAGCGCGACTACCTTCAGCAACAGCAGCGCCTGCGCCAGTTCGGCTCGGGCGGCGGCGAGAAGTTGAACTCTGATAAGTTCATCCAGAACATGTTCGGCGCTAGTGAGGCGTCGTCACGCTCGTCCAGCTCGTCCAACAAACGGAAAACCGATCTGGCGCCGCCCACTCACCCCCTGCCCAGGGTGGCCCCGCCCGCCCGACCTCACCCCCAATCGGTCCTGTCCACCCTCAGCGTGTCCGGACTGGCCAACAGCTTCCAGGCTAGTCAGAAGGCCAGGGATTGGTCCAACCTGGAGGATCTGCACAACGTCTTCTCACCGCCCACCGCAAACAGTAATCTTTGAAACAATGAAACATTTCATTTTGCTGTTGGTCGACTGGTTAAAATAAGATTGAAATCGGCGTTTCTCAACCTGCTATCCCTTCTCTTTTGTGACGTGACCCAGGTGGCCTTCCGCCGTGGTGTCAGGCGGGTGCAGTGGTTCCGCACCTGTACACTCAGATCGAGCAGTACGCCAGCCGGCAAGGCGTCATCGACACGTCCGTGCTGTATCCGGTACTGGTGTCGTCCGGTCTATCGCGGGAGACGCTCGGACACATCTGGACGCTGGCCAACCGACAGACGCCCGGGCAGCTCAACAGGTTCGAGCTTTATGCCGTGCTCGCGCTCATCGCTCTGGCTCAGGTACAGCTCACAAATTCATTGGATTCATTTTCCTTTTCATAGAAAAAGATTAAAATACCTAACATAGGATTGCGCCATTTCGTCAATTTGCTTTCATTTTTGTGGATGTTCAAATTTTAATGGTGTGCGTTGTGGTTCTAATCTGGCTGTTATATCGCAGAACGCGTGCCAGATCACCTCGTTGGACATCCTGCACACTCTGCACGCCCCGCCCATTCCACTCTTCAATCAGATTGGTTCGCCACCCTCTGTCCAGTCAGTCACGTCGGCCAACCCCACTCTCAACTCACCGGCAGAAGGCGTTCCGCTCGCTGCTCCTGCCGTAGCTGTTTCAACACCGACATCCTCCTGTAAGTTAAAGTATAGCGATTCAAAAATAAGATATTTGAATCAAAATATTGCCAGACATTGGTGAAATGACAATTTAAGTAACTTATTATCTGATTAACTTTCCTTATATTATTTTAATGTTGTTATTTCACATTAGTTTTTCATATTTCATTTAATATTTTGGGTTTCAATTTCCCGATTATTCCTTTTTCAATTTTATCGTGTGGATATTTCAAATAGTTTGATTTTTTGTACAGTGATGCCCAGCGACGATTTCGATGACTTCCAGACCGCCTCGGTTGCCTCCTCCGTTCCGTCGCTGTCGGTGACCACCTTCAGCACCGCATCCGGTCCCAGAACGGTGACGTCGGGCAGCGTGGGCAGCCGACTGGCCAATCATCGTCTAGCGCATTCGCCGGGCAACCAGAGAATGACTGGTCAGTTCAATTACTCGACTCATCCTCAAAATAAAATATACCGTTTTCCTGGTCATCACTGAATCGCTTTTTTTCGTTCCACAGATTTGCTGTTAAACGGATATATCGACACGACCACCGTCCAGGACGATCAGCAGATGCCGGACGACTTCTCCGACTTCCAATGCGCCCGACCTCGACCGAGCACCAGCGATCAACTCGATCAGGCGACAGTGGAGTCTGCCCCCAGCCAACCACACGATCCGACACGCTCGCAGCATTCTCCGGCATCCAGCAACGAACATCGCCGGACGTGCAGTGACGGTGGTGTCGGCGCCGGCGGCTTCAGAGCCATCACGCTGGACAAACTAGTCCCTGGCCTGCTGTCCGTTTCGCCCACTGTACAACATTTCCCGGTAGTGCTCGATCCAGTCGAACGACAATCTCCTCCAGCCGTGCCGGAGCCCAGCTGGATCCCCACCACCACCACCACCACAACCACCACCAACGATGGTTTCGACCGGTACAGCGTGTTCCGAACTCTGGACGATCCGACAGAGTCTGACACTGTCGCGGAGGTGGAGGACGATTTCGGTGATTTCCTCGGTGGTGGTTCTACCGCGGTTGTGACGTCACTTCCGGTGGTGACACCGGCGGCTCCTCCCAGCTATCAGACTTCAGCTCTGCCACCCCTGTATGACCCATATCCGGTCGTTCCCGGCATGAGCTCAGACAGCGGTGGCGGCTACGATTTCTTCGATCCGCTCGGCAGTCTGGGCGACGACCCGACGCCTCCGGCAGTTGCCGGACAGCTACATTCCTTAACCGGTTTCAACGGTGGCCACCTGTTTCCGCCGCCTCCACCTTCCGCTCGACCGCCGGCCCTTCCGGCGGAAACGTCTCGTCCGGAGACTAATGGCGGGTGCGTCGCGCATCGCAGTTCGTCGCCAGCCACTTTGCCGGCGCACCCGAACACCACCAAACTGATGAGCCGAGTGATGTCGCAGATGCACGGCATCCACGATGTGCACGACAACGACGACGACGATTTCGGAGACTTCATCGCGCCCAGCAGCAGTCGAGTGGAACCGGACACCGGAAGTGCCGGTTTCGGTATGTCCGGTTTTCTGGGTCGTCAGCTGGGCGATAGCGCCTCCTGTGACGGGCAGTCCGTGTCCAGTCTTGACCTGGCCTCCGGCGCCGATTTACCCCCTTCCGGTGTGGCGGTGCTGGGTCGGCACGGCTCCGTGCCCAGCCTGGACCTCAAGGTGTTCGGCAGCTGGGATCAGGAGGAGGAAGAGGATGAGGAGGCGGCAGCGGTGACTGTTCAAGAGGTGGAGGGTCAGCTCCACGATCAGACGGGGGTCATTGCAGTCCCACCTGGTCAATGGGGTGCTGCGGCAGGCATCGACCATGCTGTCCAGCGGCCACCGCTCACCGTACTTCCGGTCAGTGTGCTGTCGTCGGTACCGGCGATCGATCGCTACAGTCTTATCCGCGGCGATGTGGCGCCGCCTGGCGGGGAGGGCGTGCACGCGTACGAGTGGCGTCGCTGTTTGGACAACTGCTACCAGTTCATCAGGAACGCGCTCAATATTTTCAACGGGGTCAGCAGTAGCGGAGTGAGCAATGAGGTGACCAACTCCGAGGAAGGAGAGAACTACATCAAAAGTAAGGAGGTGGCGAGGTGACACTGGCCTGACCAGCAAAAGTATTTTTTGGAAGATAATTAGGAGGATCTAAAAAAAATAGTTGAGAATCTATTTCTTGTTATTTTCTTTCCGACAGACATAATCCAAGTGTACAGGATATCGTGCCGCATATCACAATCGACGAAGAACTCGAATAGGAAGCACAATTTGGATTCGCTCTTCAACGACATCGAAACCGAGTGGAACAAGTTGCTCTCTTTCATTCTGGGAAGTCCGAATTTCGTAAGTTGACAACATTTGAAAAACTAATCTGCGGTCTCATTCAATTTTTAAATTTTGCAGCAAATCTCTAAACCCAGAATTCGATTGTCTTTCAGCCCCGAGAGGAGTACTTCAACTTCGAGCTGGACGTGCTTCCGACATCTAGCAGCGACAACAATCTGTTGCAGTCTTGTGGCGTTTGTCTGCTCAACGTGGACTCGTCACACGGCGGCACGGCATCCGGTGGCGGCGGCCAGCAGCAGGTTGGGACAGCAACAACCGACAACGCCAAGCTGTCGTACGGCGGCCGCCAGTACCACTCCACCTGTGCCAACTTCTGGGTCAACTGCGTGGATTCGTTGCTGCCCGCCCTGCCCCAGCTGATTCAGCAACGACCACTGCCCGCGCCCATCCGGCTCCAGCAACGACAACGGACCACGTGAGGTTGCACACGTCGATCCTCCAGCCCTTCTCCCCTCGCTCTCTTTATCACAACCAGTCAACCACCTTTACACCCTCACGACTCAACTCCTTCCTTCCCCTCCCCACGATTTTAAATTAAAGGATTTTTATTATTGACAACATTCCAATAGAGAAAGCTGCGCGCGAATCCACAAGTTGTTTTCGATTTAAGTTTTTAAACAAGTGAAGAGGAAATTATATTATTATATATGAAAATTAAAATATACTTAATTTTAGAAATCCCGACTGATGCGTTTTTTGTCAATGGTTGCCCTAAACTGTATGTTATGGGGGGTTGGATAATCCGGAAAGAAAATCGTTAAAACAGGACACAGGAATGTATTTTAATGCAAAGCTTTTATTGTGGCGGAAATGTGGTAGTGGTCCAGGCTTCGTGTGTGAAGGGGGATTAAGAATGGATTAAGGGTTGAGGGGAGACGGGACAAAATAGTAGGGGATGGAACAGCAGTTGGAAATGGTGAAGAGGGGGTTGGAGGACGTACATTAGGAGGTGGAATAATATTTCAATTACGTCAAATATGCCAATGGTTAAATTACACAACACAAAAGGAAGCTAAGTCCGTGCGAGCAGTTTTAAACTCCACATTATTAATATTGTTAGTTCACATTTTGGAGGCGGAGTCAAAATATGGATTGGGGTGCGTTTACTCTTTCTTAATGGGTCTCGAAGCGGAGATCACGATTAAACTCCCAATTATTTACAGGTTTTATTTTCATAGGTGGACGCACCCCCCGAAAATTCGAACCTCGTCGTCGTGGGGTGCGTCGAATAACGAGTAGTAAATATCGAACGGCACACGCTTTTAACTACTGTAATGTGTGATTCGGGGAAAACCAAAATGACGATGCGGGGGAGGTCAACTGAGGTCATGAATTTACATTAAGCGTGATCCTCGAAATTGTTTCTCGCGACTTTCCTCCACCAACCTCATAACCGACCAATAGGAATGCAATTGGAAACGATATTGAAAATTTCAAACCGGATTTGGAAGATCGTCGCATCAACGGGACACCAGACATCGTCCCCCGCAATTATAAAACTGTGCGTGAGGTGACATCGAGAAAATGAAATTCGGAATTGAAATTTTTCCGGTTCAAAAGACATAAAATTGACCGGAACAGAGAGAGAGAGGTCAATATACGACTGACCCCAGACACAACCATAGAACATTTTTCTTTTTCGAAACAATATTATATATAGACACAAATTGATCCACAACATAAAAGTTTGACCTATTTTCCACCATAGAGAGAAACTTTCCAGCAATTTCGCCGGCATCTTTCAATTGCAACTTCGAAAATAGTTATTCCTTTGACATTGACCTGAACATCAACATGTACATCAACATGAAAACTCATGAACGAATATTCTTGCGTCGCTCTCTGCTGTTAAATTTTGTTTGAGAGTTGCAATGGAAAGATGCTTCTTTACGATTAATTACTTGGACTTACCATTTTCACAGTCCTAGTTTTGTTTCACTTTTTAGTTGACGTAAGAAAAAGAAAAACATTTCTTTCTAACACAAGAACACAGTTACACCGAGGAAGACGAGAATAGGCTACGTCACGGTCACGTGTCTCTTTTTCACCAATCAGTTGCCACCGCGCATTTTTTTCCGCTCATCGCCCTTTCATCTCATTGGATGCGACAAATATACGGAAATCGAACGAAACAAAAATTAAAAAGAGCGGAAAAGGCTTAATTCCTTTCGAAAAAGGCTTAATTCCTTTGAATGAACTGAATTTTTAAAAAATAAAAAAGCCAACATTTCGAATAATTAAAAAATATTTTCTATCAATCATTTTCCAGTTCTAGCAAAATTGAAAACGAAAACACTCGACTCGACAAAACATTATTCAATAATTAATTAAACATGTAAAAATCCTATATATTAAGAAACACTTAATGTCACAAAAGTCAATGACGTCACACCGTGTCACTTTTTCCAACTTGGTCAGCCGCTGCCCTCGAACCAACGTCATAACCCACACTTTAACAGCAAATTGTACAAGCTCCTCACAGAAGAAAAAAAAAATGCATAAACAGGAGACATGTTTAAACACCTTCAACATGATGACGAAACGATAACAGATTGTGGTTACTTTTTTCACGTCAAATCACGAAAAACAAATTGAAAAACAAATTGACGTCAAAACAGTAAATTGATATTTTCATTTTCCTCACACCGTTCAAAAAAGAAACACAGCTGAACAGTAATACACCAATATAAGGGATTAATTAATTAATAGCACATTTTTACACGGATTACAATTTTTTTTTGGAAAAATGATTGGTGAAATTTTTTGGATCAACGTAAACAATATACTAGAATATCACTACCATTACGTTTAAATTTTGAAAACATGAATCGAAATTTGATAACATTTTCAAATATTTCCTAGCCACAATCAGCGCGTATATTCATTGAATTTCGAAAAGTTTGATAAGCACATTGATTTGAAAAATCCGTGTTGGAAAAGAATTCGCCTGTCAATAAATTTTGTATTTCCGGTTAATCAGCTCACTTTCACAATAATTTGGTCATTTCTAATTTTTTTAAAAACAGTAATATGCAGATTTCCTCATTCAGAGTCTTATTTAGACATTCCTAACCAATCGATCAATCAGATTTTGTACTGATTTTTCTAGTTGATGCACCGGCTAAAGATGAATGTGACTATTTCGACGCGGACAATCAACAGACAAGCCGCGGGTGCTATTCTGGATTATAAGGTCGAAGCGACAAGCGGTTTATCACTAGAAAAAGAAATTGTTCCGGTGCTCGATTTGGAAATGTAGATTTGTTTGGTGGACAGTCGCGTTGGAGAAGGGGGGAAAAAAGCGGTCAATCACGGTGCTACACTTAACTCGAAGCCGACTAGATACTCGCCAATGACTAATTTCAGTGAAATTTCTAAAAATGAATTCGATGACGTTGTGTGGTGGTGTTTGTGTGTGCGCGATATTCGCCTTTATATGTACATGAAAAACAGATAAGAGTTGGACCTAAAGTCCGTCTCCAAAATACTAGTTTATCTATATTCAATGTCAGTTAATTATTTTTACAATTAATTAAACCTCAGTTATCCAACTTCTCTGCCAAAGTTGATAAGCGCTAAAAACGGACAGCTACAGTTATCTGGTATGCTTGGTTGGGAATCATAATTGCAAACACACCGAACTCCCCCCTCCAAAGAAAAATAATAAAATAAAACTGGCAGTTCAGAGATTCGAACCCCTCGATTACTGCGCTTGTCGACCTTCAAAGCAATGCAAATTTTATTGTGTCTGATCTCTTTGAAGAGAGATTCTAGTTTGTACGTTGTGTACGCGGTGTCGAACGCTTTTATAAGATTCTTTGATTAAACTAAATTTTGGGACCTAACCGGAGAGATTTAAAAAATATTCCCGGGGCACCAACGTCTCATATTTCTTAATCGATGTTATAAAGAAGCTAGAAGGCTTAGTTCGTTGGGTAAACTAACCGGAAATGTGCCACAAACTGATTCTCTGGTGCAGGGATTGATCGGTTGAGGAATGTGGAAGGAGGTGGTCTTTTGATTCTGCCCAATTTTCTTTTCAATATTCAATTTGGCGACAGACGAGAGAGATCGTGGGTGACTTACGACACTGTTTGTGCAAATGGAGTCCTCTCGTTCTCTCTCTCGATGCTGAAAAGGCGCTGAAGGCCATAAAAAAATTCACCGAAACCAGAAAACCTTTTAGCCATTCTTTTCGGCTCTAATCAATTTGATGAATAATGGCTTTTCCTCCTCATTACGTAGTGTGGGGGAGGGGGAGAGGATTCAGGGGTTAAGGGGTTGACGCGAGACTCGTTACTCAGGAAACTGCCTCTCCCAAGTCCTAACCAAATTGATGCTGCCGTTTATCTAGTGTTGACGACAGCAGAGTCAACACTGGGTGGGATTTTTTTTGGGGAATAGAAAAAAGGAAACGACGATGAAAAACGGAAGGCCGGAAGAAGTGATTCATCGTGTTTTTGGTGTGAAGGAGGTTTCAAATGTTTCGAGCGCTCGCCAACAATTTTTTAAAAAAGTGTTTCTGTCGCATTTATATTCTAGTTACACTGTAAGCGTGCTTCAAGTTGCTCGAGAGATTTTCAATTGTGTTTGAGATTGGGGCAAATGGTCTTTTGAGATCGTGACCATCGCGAGTGATACAAATCACGTGTTCGAATCTTATTAAAAGTGGAACGCACACAAGCTCAAGCACCATTGAGATGGAGGAATTGTCATTCGAGAGTGTCTATCCATTTTTTGTGAAAGCACGGACGTGCGGCACGTGCCGATTCGGTTCAATGTCTAAACGCACCCTGCTAAGTAAGCTTGGCCAGTGTAACTAGGCCTTTACTGAATCGAACGATCTAATTGATTTTATTACACGATATTCGTCTATCCAAATTGCTGGTTCACTCGCGAGCGGATCAAACTGCGGTTAAGCGGTTGTTTAGGCCAGAGAGCTTCCAAATTAGTTTTGGATTTGTAATTTTGAAAATTTTGCGCGTCAAATTTTCAAAATTGGCAGTGGCAATTTATTATTTCGGCGTCTGTGTGTTTCTAATCCCAGCAGCAAAGACACACAGACCACCCGATCTACAATCCCAAATAACAAAATCGCGCTTCAACAATCAAAAATAATATTCCTCTAAAATAAAAACAAGACTGCCAATATTTTCTTTACATTCAAGACAGCGCCATCTTGTTTGTCAGACGTCTCGTCTTGGAAATGCGAAATTGTTCCGTCCTCAAAGCGCACATCTCTCACTAAAGATTATTATTATTTCGCTAATTGTCTCACTTTCTCCATATTTCGGAGTCAAGTTTCTAGAAATGAAAGTGGCGGCTGGAAATTGCAAATTACTCGCTAAAGTCGTGAGTAGCTTTTTTTCTATTCGTTTATAATAATTGGTAACAATAATAATGCAGTGTTGTCCGATAACGAACGTGGCGATCAGCGCAGTGCTGTCAGCTAAGTTTTCACGGTGATTTTTTGTTTTTTGCGATGCTCGTCTCCGTCCGACCTTTTTTCTATCCTTTTTTCTCAAGTTTGTGCGTCCAGCTGGCATCGCGTCTCCAAATTGATTGACGCGCCCACAATTAGATCTTCTTGTACCAGAAACTCATCGTTTCACCATCTTGCGGGTAAAAATCATCGACACCTAGAAAAGAGCGAGTAAAGAAATATTATTCATTTTTTCACAAATATCAAACAATTAATTATTTTAAAAAAAAACTAGATAAATCGAAAGTGCAGGAAAGAAGCGTGATTTATTTCCACTCCAACGTGCCGACATCACTTCCGTTGCGCACAAACGACGCCCTCACTTCCGTTGCACACACATTTATCACACACAACCCCAATAAAACCAGGAAATCGATTATACCTGTATCGACGAAAACTGGATTCTCGGGTCCGTTCTGGTTGAGGCAAAGCAGCCAGTAGAGGTTGTCCACTCGATCCTCCTTGAGACCGGCCAGCGTGTGGACGTAGTGACCGTTCGGCCACAGGGAGGCCGAGAATCTGATGTACGCAGAGAACAAACAAATCAAAATCATCGTCAGGAATTGGGAGACATTTCGCGAGTGGATAGGGTGGTTGTGATGGGACTAAGGTGGTGACCAAGGTGGTAATAACTCACTCGAACTTCTCGTTCTCCTCGGCGGCTCGCTTCATGATCTCGTAGAAGGAGGTGTTGGCCGGGACAGTGATGGACAGGGTGTGGTTCTCGGTGATGTTGTTGCCGATCCACAGCGAGTACTTGACGGCGATCATCTTGGGCTCGGCCGGCGTCGGAGAGGTGGACGCGCCGCCGGACACCACCCGGACGGCAACCAGATCGTTACCTGTCAAACACGACACATGCAGGACGAGCTCAATTGGAAATTCTCTCAAGGGCGTCACCTCAACTTCGTGACGATACCAACAATACTCAACAAAGTCCTGGACACGTCGAGAAACTGAAAACCAATGTTTTCCTATAATTATTTACCATAGTTGCACGTAATTGCGGTAACCGGAAGTGAATTTTGATCTCCAATTAAGAACTCCGGGAAACTCGGGAGCTAAATTTAGCCAACAACATTTTTGCGCAACATGTGTTGCTGCGCGCTTTAATTTGATCTGACTAAACGAAATCAAATTTTTCGATCGATAACTCGTTAAACTGTGCCGGGTAAAATTGTGTTTCGAAATGATCGTGGGTGGAGGAGTTTGTACAATGGAGGTTGGGTGGGCAATTACTTTTCTATTCCTGGTCGCAATGGCATATTCGAAATTAATTTCCTTTCAGCTCTTGCAGCTAACGTTTCAATACGAAGCAATCAACTCGAATCGAATCAAAATTGGACGAGAAAATTATCTTTCGATTGAAGCCGAGCGAAAACTTCTCCAATTACTGAGAGAATCGGAATAGAGACCTCTCAAGTTCGTTTATCAAAATGATTAAAAGAGAATATGATGACAACTTTGAAAAATCATCCGAAAAATGTCATGAAAACAAACTATTTACAAATCAATAAATTGTAATTGGCAAAGAATCGCATTCCTGAAAACTTCGTAGATGAATTTGAGAATTTGTCAAGAAAGTTGTTTCACTTTGAAGTTTCATTTTTAATTACAGATGATGTGAACGCACCTTCGATCGAGTTTGACGTCTCCCTGGGCGGCTTGCCATCGTCACTGACGCCACTTCCGCTGGCCGCGACCCGACAACTGGTGTTGGCGATATGGGCCAGGGAGCGGCCCGCCAGCACCGGCATGACGGCCACGGTGGCCAGGAGGTTGCCGAACGATCCATCCGCCTGCTGCTGCGACAGGAGATACTCGAAGGCCCGGGTGGCGTTCCAGTCGCTGTGTTCTTCCGCGCCGCTCGTCACCAGAGCCTGTCCGCCCCCGCACGAACCACAATCAACAGTCAACAATCGACACCACAAAGACAAAGAGTCAAAGACCAGCACCGACACCCCCTAATGGTGGCTGGGGGATGACATTGTGCGCACTCGATTAAAAGAAAATAATTCACATAACGCACCAATTTTACAATCGTTCTTTTATAAAAATAAAAAAAAACAAGACAAAGTTCGGACAATAGTCATCATTAATCCGGAATGTTAGTTACTAGTTCTACTTAATCAGAGAATACTGGAGCAGGGTGGCGTTAAATATTGAACTAAATCGTCGAGTCCGTCAAAGAACAAGACTGTTCAACTCGTTCTCGAATCACAATTCGCCCCCTTTTCGAACGCGCACGGGAATTTCAAAACACGTGCCGGAGAGGGGTGCGTTTGTTTTCAATACCATTCGGCCACGCGATCTGTATTTGCTGAAAGCGCCTACCATCTCGAAATCCCATTTCGCCCCAAACTCAAGCTTAATTCGGGATTTATTGAATCGTTTCAACGATACCGGAGTAGGCCTAAACTATCCGAGAGAGTCGCGCACAAAAAGGTCAATTAATTTTCAGCGGGGCCAATTTCCTCGTGCCAATATGAATGAATTCATGACCCCAATTATTATTTTCGATGAGTAATTGATGAGATGGAACGGGGGGTTACGGATTAAAGCCCGTGAAAAGTGAAAATCCTGTTAAAGCCATGAAAAGGCAACAATGGCGAGAACTGGAATCGAGCGCTGATCATTTCGGTTGCGCGTCATGGATATTAATTCGGTTATCCGAGTGCTGGTCTAGGTAAAGGGGGGAGCAGAAGGGGCTATTGGGGTTAGGAGGAGGGGAAACACGAGCCGAGAGCTTTATCGCCAATTATCAATCCCACACACATACACAATGCACGGGCACGCGCCTTTGTCTAATGATTGCGACCATTGCGAAGCAGAAGGAAGAAAAAGGGGGGAATTGCTGATCCATAAAATAATGATGTCCTAGGTAGACCGAGACAGGGCACCATTCATCAACCCGTCCCCCCCCCCTCTCTCTCTCTCTCTCTCCACCTCCCCACAAAAATATCTAGGGCTCCTATCCATAATGTAGTGGAAAGGGGATCGCGTGTGGAACGAGCGCTGGAACGAGCGTCGGGATTTATAGGCGAGCGAAAAGGAGGAAATGAACTCCCCGAGCGGGTGTCTGCCCAACGCGCCCAACGCGCCCAACGCGCCCACCACCGAGGAGTTGGGTTGGGATTCAGAGAAAAATGTTGCGGATTTCATCTCAACAGATTTTCTAAAAACGACGCACCCCACCCAGGAGGCACATTTTCGTCTTTCAAATTTAATTCTCAACATCAAATTACGTCATCTGCGCATGCGTACAATCAGCAATTCCACTCACTCTGTTTTGTGCGCATGCGCAGATGACGTAATTTGATGTTGAGAATTAAATTTGAAAGACGAAAATGTAGCTCCAGCTCGCAATTATCCCTGCAACAGACTCGAATTTGCTCGAGATCTTTGAATTGTGCTTGATGAGATTGGGTGAGATTGGCTTTCGAGATCGCAAACGCTTTCCCCAAATATTGATCGCGTGACCGAATGCTATTGAAAGTCAAACGCACCCCCTCTCCAGCACGTGATTTCAAATTCTATATCTAGTAAATATGTAGACGCGCTCTGCTCGAGCACGTGCTCCAAATTCTCGTGCGCATCTGAGATGGGCGATTTGTCATTCAAGAGCCAGCACTACGTTTTCGTCATAGCACGGAGTCGGCGATTCTGTCCCAATATTTGAACGCGCCCTGCCCAAACACGCTCGGATAAAGGATGGTTGACCACTGGCCAGGGGGATCTAGGATATTGATAAGGAATAGGAAGGGCGGCATGCGCTGGAAGAGGTGCACGAGTAGTACTGACCTGTGCCGCCAAAGCGCTGGTGTGAATGTTTCCGAAGCTGCCGTCCTCGTGTTGCATCTTCTTGAGGCGCTTGAGTGGTTTTCGCAGATAGTTGAGCAGGTTTCGGTTGTGGTGTTCTCGGAGCAGGCAGCTCATGGCCAGGACGGTGAGGGCCAGCGTGTCTGAGGGTGGCCACCACCGCAGGGACATCCGGCGCAGACAGGGATAGGGAGAGGGAGAGCGAGAGAGAAAGAAGAGAATGAGTAGGTGGATGGGTGAGGAGGAGGAGACAGGAGGAGACAGGAGAGAGCGAGCATCGATCATAATCAGCAACGAATCATCGTGATTAGCGCAGATGATGGAATCGGAATCGACTTGGGGGACGTGCGACATCGCGTAGCCTCGCCAAGATAGAGCCGACTTATTGTTCACCGATTCTAGAGATCCTGGCGCCACGCAATTCAGGGATTCTAGTGACCCAAATGAAACAACCTTTTGCTAGAAATCTGATCATCAAATTGCAAATCTTTATTGAAAGCGATAGCGAAATGCGATTTGGTTATTGCATAAAACGAAAAATGTCAGTGGCAGACAATTTCTAAAAGAATTTCCGGATATAACCGTACGTTAGGTGGCTTGAAGGTGGTTAATTTGACCTAGTCCAGGCCACAGACCCAGGTAGGGATCACGTTACTTCCATTCCCATGGAAGGCGCACTTAAGAATTTGCCTCGTCCGACAAACTCCGGACGTCTCGGCCGGGAATCGAACCCGCGATCACGGGGTGCAGCTCATCGATGCGCTGACCACACACGTCATCTCTCGTCGGCTTCAACCGTTCGCTCACTAGATGTTTCGCTCGCCACTCACCTAGTGGTCAGCCGTGTAAAGCAACGTTCCTGTCAGCGCCATCTAGTGAGCAATTGCTGAGACCCGTTTTTTCGTGATCGCCCTAGAGAACACAGGGACGTCATACTTGTTACAGTCGGAGCTTAAAGAATAAGATCCTACCGCGCTGTTGCCTCGGACAAAGGGAGGGAGGGAGGGAGTGGTCAAAGACGGATGTGCGGAACAGCGCAATTAATGAGCAGTCGGCTTCCAGTGACATTGGACACAATTACCAACCCTCCTCCTCCTCCCCCTCATTTACCCTCACCCTCGACCACCACCACCACATACATCTTTTCGTTCCTTTAATGAGTGGCCAAATGAGCTTAGCGCATTCTCTCCTAACTCGCTCCCTTAACACTGGACAATGGTCAGAAACCCCGAACACAGGTTCTTTTTTCTTCCCCCCCCCCCACTTCCCTCTTCAGTCAGAGATACGCAATTCTTTAACAATTGTGTATCCAGGCCAAGGCGGTGGGCTGATGAGAGAATGACCCGGATAGAACGGATGGTCTGGGGGGGTCCGGATCTCAATCGATTGATCGATAAATGGGGGCACTGCTCGTACTATTCTAAAGTATCGAGCGTATGGTGATCTGTGGGTTCAATTCCCGGCAGAGATATCCGTATCATTTGTCGTGCGTCAAAAATTCCTACTTTGTGAAAAGCAGTGCAACGTCACTGGCGCGGACGAGTGAATTCCTGACGTCACACCTATGACGAAGAGGAAAAGAGGTCTCGAACCGACGTAGTACAGTGAGGTGGCACGGACGAGTGGGTCGCTGCTGCCCCTTTATGCCAGGCAATCACACAAGGTCTAGTGGTTAGTAGTGCATCAGATGACTAAACCCGTGATCATGGGATCGATTCCCGGCCGAGACCCATCGGAATTTCTCAGACGGAGGAATTTCCTTACTTGGATAATATCAGAAACACGTTAAAAATTCTTAGGTGTCGTACCTAGACCAGGGAAAATGACCAGATCATCTCCATTTTAAGGTAAGACGGTAAAATTAAGATGATGTGAACTTTGGACGTTGTATCGTCTCGCCCCCCCCCTCTCCCCTTCCCAAATAACCGAATTTTGTGGTTCGTCCGCTTAATAGCGCCGTCTGGTGATTAGCATGTAAATCACGCGACCTTTATTATTCCACGGTGGGCTTCCAATGCGGATATATCGGGTTGGAATAAAACGGCCGCGATAAGGGGACTAATGGGGCAATGAAGGTGGGGCTAATGGCTGGGGGAGGTTGAGGTTTGAGGGTGGGGATAAAAGAGTAGGGGTCTAACCGCTAGGACCGGCCACACAGGAGCGAATCGGATCGATAGAGGAGAGAACAGATTGGAAAAACCGCCACAACATGGTGGTGGCGTGTGTGTGTGTGTGGAGGGGATAACGACGTCATAATGACGTCATAATATGGGCCAGGGGAAATCTGGCAGCGGGCTCCTTGGGCAGTGGTGAGTTTTCCTCACGGAGTCACGCTCACATTAACCTGAGACGCAATAAAGTGGAATTAAGCTAGCGTCTTTCTCGTCCTATCAACCGCAGTGGGATAGTTCCCGCACCGAGCGGTCAACCACCGCACACAATCAACGGATATTTTTAATTAATTTACACGCGAATCGAGGATTCGAACCCACACGGGGATCAGAACGCACATTTCGAGGCACCCGGACTTTTTCATTTCTCGACCGTGGGTATATCCTGACCTCTCAGTACAGTGTTGCGGAACATGTGTCGCCAGTCGAAATGTGTCGCGCTCCCGTTTCGACAGATTAGCCGCACTGTTTGGAATATTATAGAAGAGCTCGGTGTGTGTCGCGACCATTATTTCGATTCTTCCGGTACATATGCGCACTCCCATTACCACTCCCCTGCACACGTACAATTATATGATGTCGTCCGACTCGAGTCGAGCCGCGATTTAATTATAGAGTCTCCAACGTTGCTTGGATACGACGCCCCGGAATGGCTGTTCCATCGAACGATCCGACAAAGTACAGTCGGATCCGATCCGTTGACAAATTGACGGGATTACGGCTCTGCTATGCCGCCGCCTATGGTGATGAAAATAACACACCAACATTGATTTAACTGCATCGTGATAACTTTTTTAATTTACTTAAATGGATATTCAATAAAATAATTTTTTATTGATTATTTTTAAAAACGATATTTTTTGTGAGAAATTTGCTATTTCTCCTGTTGTATAACAGAGGGATTACCTTTAGAAAAGTCGCGTCACGCACAAGTAAAATCACGAAACTTGTGACGTCACATGCTGTATGAGAAGCGACACTGAAGAGAAACGTTATATCTTTGACGTGTCCTGAATGTGCCGTATTCATGCTCGGCGATTTTAATCTCTGACGTTTTTCACTTGTGACACTTCTAAGACGTGTCTCGTACTTATCATTGTCATCGTTGACGCTTTTCACCTGTATGGATTCCCATCTTCGACGTTTCATGTTGTCGTTCTTAAATGTTGATCTCCCAGAAGTGACGATTCTCGTCGTTGACGTTTCTCGCGCGTGACAGCTACCTCTTTAACTGAACAGGAGTCTACACCTTTCATCTTCTTTGTCCGATACACAATAAAGGCGCGGGGGTTGAGTTGTGCCAATAACCCCGACATTCCGGCGCTTCTCCCCCTCAATAAAGCGGACGCCGAAAGATGAGTTCGGGGTTGGTGGGTTAAGTGAAAGACGTCTCTCTTCATATAAAGGAGTTGACAGGCGAGGCGATCAACAGCCAAATGTCTTCCGAACCGACGAGGTGAAATTAGACAACGGCGTTTGAGCCCTGGTGGTGACCCGGTGCCCGTGACGTCAGCTCATACCCCCACAACGGCCTACGAACGAGTGACGTCACAGGTGTGTGTGTGTGTGTGTGTGTGAGAACTAAAAGCGAGGCCGGCGATGGAAAATGTCTTTAGATAATTAAATTGGGGCTGCCAGCGGAAGTGATGAATGCGCGTACGGAGGAGAACGGAAGTCGATTGAAACGGGTGAAGATGGGGCCGATCGATATTATCGATTATGGCTGAAGAATCTAGAAGTGTCTAACAATTAAACCAATTGAGTGAATCGAGCGTTGTCTTTGGAGGAAGATTCGATGGTGGCAATCACTTAAGAACTCGTCACAACGCGGCGCCACTAGTTCTGATGTCGGATTGTAACGCCATCTTAGTAGAAACCGACGGACACCTTAAAATACCCTGAAACTCTTTATTCTTGCTACCTGTACATGTACCTTTAATGCAATATTCTGTTCATGTAGAGTGGATTTAGTAGGGAAACTGCTGCATTGCGGTACAGCATCAGGGGGAGCTTTTAAGCCTAAACGCGTTTTAGAACATCTCGATGGGGGCTGAATTGGCTTTCGACAATGCAGACGCTTTCCACAAATACAGATCGCGTGGCCGAACGGTATTGGAAGCGATACGCACCCCTCTCCAGCACGTGTTTTCAAATTCACGCGCGCCATTGAGATGGGCGAATTGTCATTCCAAAACGAGCGGTACTTTCGTTGTCTAGCACGGACTCCTAGATTTTGTTCGATGTCTAAACGTACCCAGCTCAAGTATGGTTGGTTGAAAATGTGGTAAACCATTTTGTGGTAGAATGCCGTGGTGGTTTTCGAACTAATTTATTTAAATTCCTGAAATCGTATTCTGTAACTCACAAAATAGGGTGGCGACAGTCGCTGCGATTAGTTTGAGCGGAGCCAGTGCTGACCGGATCACCCATTTCTTTTCTGATGGGAGGACTTAAGGGACTTAAGGGCATCGCATAAAAAAACGATGGCATCGGCAAAGTCTTGTTCTACCAGATCTACGAATTTCGTTTCGACTAGGGAGAGGAAGACTATTGGCTGCACTTCGATTTCCGTGTATATCCGGCCGCGTTGCCATGACGACGTAAATCTCCGCTGCCGGCTACCAGAACACGGCGAGAAAGAGGGAGAAAGTGAGATCTGAGGATCCTCCTGTGTCCGCACTCAATTACTCGGAAAGCGCCCGTCTACGGAAATAATACCACAGTTTTCACCCACTTTATGTAATACAACGATCCCGGGTTCGATCGTTTATTCGAGACGATATTTGGATTCTTCCTGTGTTTATTTATGGTAAAGAAAAATCCCGACTATTTGAGTAAGGGGATCTCGGGAGGGTTTTGAACGCGAGACCGATGTATTGGCGAACAATTGCGGCTAATTCGAGCACAAGGGGCTTTCGATGGGCGACTACAAAATACCACTCGACACAGTTTCCGAGTAGTTTCTCTAATCCTATCCTCGGATGTTAGGTTCACTGACCAGGCTTTCTCAAAAATGGCCGCTCGATGCCTCGAAGCGATCGACAAATCACAACAACACAATGGAAATCGGTGTTGTGTTTCGGGCGGAAAGACAAGAAACTTAAAAGTCTGACCGATGCATTATGTGATTGCCTGGCAACACGGGGCAGCGGCAACATCCTCGCACGTCACCAGACGGCGGCACCTGTCGGATATCCGCATGACGATTCGCTTTTGCAGTGGCAGTCGCTTTTCATCTTGATTTTGAAACAAATCTATATTTGAATCCTAAGTTTCAATCTGTATGTCAGGGAGTTTACTTACGAACGCTTTCACCGAATCGAATAAAATTTAAGCTAGAAATAGTTCCTCAAATTTGTAGTCTAGTGACAAAATTTCAGATCTCTCAGATTTCTCGATAAATTAACTATTTAAAGTTTCTGAAAAGCAGAAAATTGAAAAATGGAGTCTCTACTTGTCCAAAATGGCGCTGTCGCTATCACGTGCTAGCAATGCTGCCAGTCAGATTTCCATATTTTCCATTTGTAAATCGTTTAATACCTGAGGCAGCTATTTAAAAAAATCGGAATAAAATATTTTTGTGTTTTAAACAGATTAGATATTGAAATTGTCAAGCCTCTAGTAAATTTCCTAATCTGCTATTCAACCAAATAATAAACAAGAATAGGTCAACAGAATAATTTAAAAAAGAAGTTTCCAGATACAGAGACCATTCCTCTGATCTGAACAGAATCAGAATATGAAATGGCGAATTAATCTTGTCCAGTTTGGCCAGGTGGCGCTACGACAGCAGCCAAGGCGGAGTCAGCCGTCTTTGCACACGCCTGTTGGCAATGCCACCACCACCACCACCACCACCACTACCAGTGTCATAGCGGTGCTTGTAAAAGAGACTAGGGGGAGGGGGCGGGGTAAGGAGAAGGAGTTGTACGCGTTCGATTAATGATGGCGGTGGCAGGGGTGCGCTTATAAATTGCCGCGAAGCAATTTCCTGTCAATGGAAGACGGGCGCCAATTGAACGATATTTACGAACCAACCAACCAACTAGGCCAGACTCCAACCAGATTAACTGCTCCGGCGCACAAACAGGAGAAGAAGAAAAAAAAATGCCTCGGCACGTAGACGACGCCGAACCCCCAAACGTCAGAGACAAAAGACCGGGGGGACTCTCGAGGCGTGACGTCGCCACCAACCAATACTGCAGTGATCGCGGGTTCAATTCCCGGCCAAGAGAAATAGTCTCCACGCGCCTTTTTCCTCGGAATGAGTCAAGCGGATGCTGGTGCCGTCGTTACTGACGTCACACCTAGGGGGGCGAGGAGGTAAAGAGGTGTCGAACCGGCGTTGCGGAGTGAGGTGGATCAGATCTGGCAGGTGTCGCCCTCTGGTGGCTGCGAGGATGGTGATGTTGCCCCTCGTTGCCAGGCAATCACACAATGTACCGACATCTATTTTTCTACATCCATGATTTACATTTCATACTTGGAGCGCACATCAATATAGTTCCTCGCGATTCCCACCAGGCGGTGTTGTTGGTGTGGATCCCTTTCACTCTCAGTTCATCTTGAGACGCGCTCGTTTTCGAACCCCCTATAATTTGCTATTTATTAAAACGAAGGCGGCTCGTTCTCTCTCTCTCGCGATTCGAAAAACTCAGGTTGACAAATGTGGCGAAGACACAGAGTCGCGTATTTGGATTCTCTATTGATTCGCTGAGGATTTGCAGGAGGGCGCTGTCTTCGCTGTTCACAATCCCAAAACGGACGCTTGGATTCACTACCAATAGATAGAAGCAATCAATAGATGAGCCGAAGGAATGAAATTTCGGAACGAGCCTCAATTTGGCGCTCATCGTAGGCGGCTGCATGTTACTGTGATTGGGATTCGAATAGTGGAAGGTGGACGAAACAATATTCGCCACTAGGTGGCTCACTCTTCGACATTGCCAATTGTCTCCACTTGTGGCGCCGAGCCCACAAAATCATCTAACTAAAACACTGAAAAAGAGTTCACATACATGTAACCGAATAACACTGGAGGACACCAGGACACCAACAACAGTCGCAACAACGCTGGTTGCCATCAGAGAAGGTGCAGAGTTGAAGGAGCATCTTTTGGGCGCCGACACTCCGCCAGTGTCGCTGCAGTCGCTGCTGCTGGTGGACGCGGAACGGGCGCGTCAAAATCGATTGGAGGAGCGTGCGAATTTAATGGTTCGCGAAAGAGTGGGTGGTTTTGGGGTGGACAGCTCTTTATGCGGGCGCCGTCACCCCCCCCCCCCCCACCCCCATGTATAGACGAGGATCGACAATCCGCTAGCGCAGTTATTTTTTCTTTTTCTTTCCTTCTTTCTTTCAGTCGCTCCTTACCACTTCCACCATCCCCACCACCGACCCACCCCCCAAACAAATTCTCCGCCCAGCACCAAAAACTGAAAATGATGTTGGAAAACCTGCTGTTTTATTCCACATATAGGGCACACACACACACACAAACATACACACCCAACATCTTCGTCTCTCCCACCCTCTTCCCCCACAAAAAAAAGAAACAAGAAAAGAGTGTCGAATAGAAAAACGGGGAACTGCAAAATGTATTTGAGGATTTTGAGAGGTGGTGGTGGTAAAAAATGAATATATACGCTGCGGGACCAGAACGGAGGAATTTCTTCGAGTGGCATAAATTCGGCTGTTTTCAGGTGATATGACTAGGATCTGTCACAGCAGTCGCGAAAGCAGTCTGAAGAGACAGAGAAGTTGTCAAGTGGTTGACATTTTTTAGGCCTCTGCCGAAATCCCTCCCCAGCATCACCCCTGAGATTCGAGAGCTCACCAACGACGAAACGCAGCGACTTGGAATTTACACTGGTTGCAGTACTTCGTCGCGCATTCTTCTTTTCAGGTATTTGTGTTATTGCGTTCGTGAGATACGAATCGAAGTTAATAGAAAGCCTGGAGTGAAGCCATATATGCCTGTGTCGCCATCTACCGGCATTTTGGAGAGACCGAGGTTTGAACCAGGTTGTAGTTGGGAGTCTAATGACGTCACAAAAGCAAATATGTTTGTGGTCTTGATGACTAGAGGAAATGACACTTTCACGTAGTGATGCGCGATAGTCGATAAAGGTTGAACTATCGAACATCAAACGATTCAAATAATATCGGGCATCATAATTTCCGGTGTTCTGATCCCCCGGGTGAAGCCGGGTTCTTTGTCCTAGTCTACAGAGTAGGTGTAGGGATGTCGATGTAGGCGAGGCGGCGCCACCATCGCGACGCCGACTCCACTGGCGAGACCATTAAGAAGACCAGTTGTTTTTCATGACTTCCGTGCCACTGACATTAAGCGTTCATTTCTCCCGCAACATGCGAACTGACGTCCGTGGACACTTTTTTTTAAGGACAGAAGCCAAAGCATAACTCGAAAGGCCTGTTGGTGTTTGGCCAGCTTCTTCGGGGTTCCGTGGGGTTTCGTGGGGTGCGACGGGAGAACTGTAGGGGTTTTTTCGAGTCGGGAATTGAACTCGCCTCAAACTGCAACAGCAAGTCGCATAGAACAAAACGAAATATAAAACGTCTATCGTCTACACCTTACATTTCTTTGATCAAGATCTCTAGAAGAGGACGACCGAATCTGGCAACTTCCACAGCGTGGGGGGTTAAAAGGTGGTGGAGGAGGAGACGAGGGGGATAGCGAAACGACGCCATTAGCATGCCTGACGTCAGCCCCATCGAGTGCAGTCTGACCAGCCGCCGGCGACGACGTGGACCGTGTCCAGCATCGTCCAGGGACCAGACACTCTTTTTTAAAAAGATATATATCCAATGCGCAGACATCTTTTATTAGGGTGAAGAGGAGGAGGAGAGAGTTCTAGAGAGAGAGAGGTTCATCGGAGTCGCCAAAACTATGACTTTTGCCAACAGTGTTCTCATATTGTATTCGGATGTGCGGGTGGAGACGTGGGGTGTCTATTTTGGTCCGTCTACGTACGAACATGAGTGACCTTAAGAAATCTGGGACTCGGAGGTCAAGGTTTGACGCGACCTCTCGAGACAGACACACGAGAACATGGTGCTCTTTAAAAGAAAGACGAAAGAAATGATTCGCGATTGTCGATTTGTAAAGATTTTCTTAGCATTCAAATAAGATGCTCATTTCCTCATGCTAAATTAAATATTGATCAATACTTAATTTGAAAAGAGCCTTTTTCTTATCTATTCCCACCCTGTTTGTTGATGTTAGATGTTTCTGAAAAATCTCAAGATCAGTTAGAGGTTGACATTTCGGGTTTTCTTGACTCTCAAATTTCATCACTCCTAAAGGTCGTTCCTTTTTTGGAGCTGGAGGACTGCGAATAATGACTTGTTCTCGTCTACACTGTTCTTTTTCATTATCCAGAATAGAAATATTTGACAGTAGCTGCGAGATACACTAGAGGTGGCTGATATCCTAAGGTGACAACCGCGATTGTCGCCGACGTTATAGGACGAAGGAGTCTCCAATTTCTCGTACACTTGACGATATTTCGGTGTCGCGCATTAAGCATTTTTTGGCAAGGCACAAACATTTGGGGACGAAAGTGTGACATTAAAAACAGCGAATATCAGCGATTAAGATAATTCGCCAAAAGCTTTTTCTCTGGCGTAACGCGTCGAGAAATTGCAAACGTTGCTGTTTTACAACGTACGAAGAAACCGTTTGTCGGTGGCAAAAATCTGGCGGTTGCGGATATTAAACGGAATAAGAAATGAAACCGTGACGTTCTCCTATCCGCCTTAGAGCGGCAAAAGTACAGCACTCTGTGAAATGGTCGCAGCAGTTGCTGCCTTCAGTCAACTTACTTAATTGAATTGCAACAAAGTTGACTGAAAATTCGGAATAAACTGGTGGTGTTGGTTGAGACTAAGTAAATCCAAAATGGGCAACCAATATTTTTGGGGAACGATTCTCGGAACAGGAGGAGGATGAGGAGTGGTGTGAAGTTGGGGGTGGGGACAGGCGACGACCCGTGGAGAGCTGCCAAATTGAATTTGGAGAATGGCGAATAGCGAAAGAAAAGGTCACGAGTGGCGCTGCCATCGGAAACGGAAATGTCGGCCAACCAAATCGGCCGAGCGTTGCGTCTTCGCCCAAATGTCACGTTCGCGCATGCGCAGTTCAATCTACTTGCCAACCTAGCCCACCGCTAGATGGCGCCACTCTTTCACCACCCACACCACAATGTCAATGGCTGTTCTGGTGACATCATAAAACACGGGTTTCAATCACGTGAAATTTGTTTGCAACGAAAGCATTCCGCGAATCAATACACGAATGTTTAGAAGGGGCGTTTAGACATTGAAACAAAATCGGCAAGCACACGAACAGGGGAATGACAAATTAATTAACGCGACCATCTTAAATGTGCTCAGGAATAAAAAAAGTAGGCAAAATAAATGCGGAAGTGCAACATTTCGCGCATCAAAATACTGCAGTTACAAGCAGCCATTTGCAATTTTTCTATGGAAACCACCAACACGAAAGAAAATAACGAATGCGTTGATTTTGTATTGTTACTTCCTCTCGCTCGAAAAATTTCGAAGGTGTTGGCCGGAATCGAAATCGCGATTTTCTCGCCCGCGCCTGTGATGTAGGAACCGCGTGTATAGGAATTGCTTTCGGCCGGGAATTGAACCCGTGATCATATCACCTCACTACTGTCCTTCTGACAAGACTCGATACCTAATTCAGGAAATATTTCGCTGTTTTTCCATGGCACCTAGTTTCAACATTCAGCGAATGTCTACGATAAAAAAACTTCCCACAGCCAGAAATTGTAAAAATCAAAATCGAATTTCTTTTGTGCTCTCTCCCCGAAGATGCTTTTATAAAATGAATTCGATTTAGTTCTTGATTCGGTTCGGGACACTGCCATGTCAAGTGAAGCCAGTGAAGTTGTAGCAACCGATGTGTGAGAGGACGCGTGTTGGAACACTTTGTAGGCAATTAGGGGAACGAAAGGTCAGACAAATTGGGTGAGGAATAAAAAAAACAGTCTTGTTGACGACGGGAGAAATGAATAAGGTCCCGGTTGATGGTCGCCAATCACTATCTAGAGCTCATTCCACGAGTGGTTCGAGCTGAGGGGCGGGAAGTGACTGGAAATCAATCGATTCTCCATTCGCGATTGGAACAGTGTGTTCGAAGGAATGTGGGGGGGGGGACCAACGTCAACTCCAACCCCCAGGTGCCTGGCATTTATTTGGAGGCCGACCGTCGCGATGCAGTTGCTCTTTCTCTCTGGTGAATCATAATAACAATTGAATTTCGTGTGGGCGACGGCCATTGCTAAACGCGGACGTGCCGACGAAAAGTTGAGTGCTAAAATGTCGGATGACGTCATAGGTGCCTAGCCAAAGAACACGGTTATTTAGGGGCCGCAACACCTAATCGAGCGTAAAGGACTTTTTCGGGTAGGAACATTACGACGTATCAATAACAAAATGGGGAAACACCTGGTGACGGCCCGTCATGGATTCAGTGACGGATCGTTAACTGTTTAACGATCCAATGGAGGAAAAAATCCTCAAATCAAACCAATAAAAATTATTAAAAATTATTCAAACTTGTATTTAAAATTTATAAATTTCTTTAATCCGATCCGAGCTCTTGTCGTGACGATCCGCCACCAATGACGTCACCCGACTGAGCACACCGTGTTGATCCGGATGGACTTACCGTGATTATGCGCCTCCTCCTCGTCGATGAAACTGAACAGGCGCCGGATCTGCTTCTTGCGCACGTGAACGCCGGCGTTGCACAACGTCATCATGACGTAGGTGTACTCGAAAGGATGACTGGTGTCCAGGTGCTCCAGCATGGTCACCAGGTCGTGGCCGTGGAAGGCTTTGGGGTCCTCGCAGGTGGCGACCAAGGCGTTCACCATTTTTCCGACGCGACCCGGACGAATAGGATTCTCGTGGTGGCGACTGCACACAAAATAGACAAGAGAAAAACAAATTAAAATTTTGGAACAAAAATACATAAATAAAGGATTTAACGCTCTATCGTCCGCGGCTGATCAACTGTAGCGGCGGAGACGACATTGTCAGCAGCATCCTCGCCCGCCACCAGAGGACAGCACCTGTCAGATCTCCGATCCACTCCGCTACATCGGTTCGAGACCACTTTTCCTTTCCTCGCCATAGGCGTGACGTCAGTTCGTCTCGCCCAGCGCCAGTGACGTCACTCGATACTCGCATTTCCAAAGTAGGCGCGTGGACGAATTTCTATCGCTCGAAACATTTCAGTGTTCCCGGGCGGGAATCGAACCCGTGATCGCAAGAACCTCCTCCACTGGAACGGATCAGATGGCCTGTGTAACGTTTCTGGAGCGGGGACTACCATCATAGTTTGTGGGTGGCTTGCGATGATACGCAATCTCTTCTGTCCCAAATGGAATCCGCGTCGGCTTAATAAACAAACAATCATCCCCCCTTCGCTTAACACTCTTTCGCACGCACAACGAGAATGGATAAAAAATTGTCTCTTAGACAACAAATATTCTTTTCTGAAAAGATTTGGCGCGACAGCTAATCTGTTCCATAGATACAGGCTACACGAATAAACAACATTAGGAGGGAAGAGTCGGCAGAAATTTTGGAGAGATGAAATGTGAACTGGCGTAGATTACGCGCAATTGCATTCTACAGCTGACGTTCTTACACCGAAGCTTTTCTGGGGGTTCTGGGGAGTGGAGTTGGGGATGTGGGCTGGGAGAGAGTGGAGGGAGGAGAAAATATGGCCCGGGTGCGTGACAGTTATTGCTGCTGCCGTCTGGTGACGTTCCTGAGTCACACGGGTTTTTTTAAATAACATAAATCAAGAGTAGAGTAAAACAAAGTTGATCTTCCCTGTCTGTGATTCCATAGCTCACCAACGGCATAACGCAGGATCATAATATTTACACATGAACTGTAGTGTAGAGAATTCAAAGGCCGTCGCAACTTATTCCATGTCTTTATGTTGGTGCGTTCGTGAGATATGAATTTAATAAACAAATGAATAAACCGGAACCAATGGAGGGAAGTTAAATTTGCAGACATTTCATCACCAATTACTGGCATTTGGTGGAGGCTAGGAGACGATAGGTTCGAATGGTTACAATTACAATATGTATCCACAAGCAGCACCGGATGACCAGTTAAGGACAATGATGATATAGTTGAGGTGTCAAAGGGACATCGTTCCTAATGACGTCACAAAGTAAGAGATGATTGCGAACTTTAGTACTACCGAAAACCACTATTATCGATTGATTCGAATAATCACGCATCACTATTTCTACGTTTATAATATCTGTGCGAGGCCGGGTCCTTTGGCCTAGTGTTCGGATAAACGAATGTCCGCGCCGCGAATCGAACCAGCTCGACGCCGAACCGCATCGACTGTCGCAGGAACGATTTAGTGAACGGTGATTTTTGCTCCGTGCATATTCATAGGGTTGGGGGTGGGGTGGTAGTGGGCGTGGCACTTATTCCCTCCTCCGCCCAAGAAGATGGCCTGCTCTAGTGTTGTTGAGTGTCTCTTCCAATTGATGCGAGTTGAGCAGACACGGAGTAGTGAGTCCGGGTTGCTCCGAGTGGACTCGAGTGGAGTTGAGCGATCGAAGGGGGGTCGTTGAGGGGCGGGGAGGGAGGGGGTGCGTTGCGAGGGTCAGAGTTGGGGATTGGGGGGTGGTGGTATGCGTTTCTGTCTACTCTCGACGAGTGAGTAGTGGCGCATTGAGGAAAGAGGAAAATGATTCGGCCATGGATCGGATCCGTCGGGGTGCGTTGGTGGTGAAAGTACGGTTTGCAGTCACGCGATACCATAGAAATATACTCGGAGGTCCCGGGTTCGATTCCCGATATAACTAAGCACCATGAGGGCTACAGTACGCCTGTAGTGCGCTTGACAACAGTTGTTCAGGATAAACGATTTCTACATAAACAATTGCCATATTACACTTGTCACGTCAAACTTTGAGTACAGAAACTCCAGGAATTCTAAGTGGCGTTTTTGGAATTTCAGTTTTAAAATAATTTCATTTTGACTAATTGAAACTAAAACCTTACCAGAATTATATGAACATAATTCTTCATATCCGTAATTCTTTTTAATGTTATTTATTATTTGAAATTTATTCCATAAAATCCATAAAATGGCCAAAATAACCTTCAAGTTGAAAATTAAGATTGATGTCACTTATTCGAAATATTAAGGAAATTACAGGCCATTTTCTGGACTCAACAAGCAAACGAAAATTAAACTAAGAAAATGTTAAAATCCCAATAAATGAATTTAAAAAATATAAATCTATAAAAAATATTACCGACACAGTATTTTGATTCTTGGAATTACTTTGAAAATACATTCGAAGTGCCGAATCCATGCTCCAAATCCCAGCAGTGAATACTTGAAGAATAAGAAAGATCCAAAGAAATACTTTGATGCGATTCAATCCGACATTAATCCGTTCGAACGCGATAACGTAGTTGCTGCTCCGTGTAACGAGGCAATCACACATTACTCGTCCGCATTGCAGGATAGACACCATACGGGAGCAATGGGATTTGGAACGGAAATTCAACAAAGACGACTGCTTTTTTTTGCTTACTCATTTATTAATTAACTAAAACGCTGGGAATTGCAGGAACTCGGCAACGAAGATAGTTTAAACGTAACTCGAAGATAAATTAAGAAAATAAAGATTTGCGAAACACGAAAGACAATCGTAAGAACTCACCCAAGACTTTCGTCATTACCCAATAATTTTGCATATATAACAAGAAAATGTTACAGTTATCTTTGAATTACTCATTTATATTAAACTGTCAATTTATCGTTGGGAATTTTGTTCGTTACGCATAAGTGAGCGTTTGAATTTCTCGCAAATACGTATTGTGACGTCACTAAAAGCAGCACCTGTCCGCTCAAACAATGGATTCCAATACGGTGTTTTTATACGGTGAATTGGCGTCAGTGTTTGTCGCAATGACAATAACTGTTTTTGGCAGCACAGCGTATGTGAATACATTCCGATTGAAAGTGAGAAAACGCACCCCTCCTCCTCCCCCTTCCGTTTCCCCCCCCCACACATGGATTGAACTGACTCTCGCCATATTCCACCGGAAATTGCTCACACAAATATCAATAATAGTAGCAGTGAACGTCCGCCAAAAGGATTTTTTTTGCACCTGCCTTCGCTCGCAAATAGATTTTTCGCTTCGCATTATCAAAGCTCTGGAGTTTTGCGTGATGGTCACGGGCGCGATTCAAAGAGATCGAAAGGGTTAGACGGCGCCGGCGATCAAGATGGAGGCTGCTCCCCAGCCTCGTCCACACCGTCAAAATCGACTTCTCAATCAGGTGTCGTGATCGCGGGTTCAATTCCAGTCAGCTAGACTATTTGGAGGGAGAGAGATTTCTCCACACGCCATCTTCCATAGGAATGGAAAAAGTGAAAAGAAGGTGCTGACGTCACATCTATGAGGTCTCGAACCGACTTGGCAGAGTAAGGGAATTGGATTTGAAAGGTGCTGTCAAGTGGTGGTACCAGGCGAGTAAGATGCTGCTGCCCCCTGTGACCAGGCAATCTCGCAGCCCAACGGTCAGACTCGCTTTTACTATCAAGGATCTTATTTACTTGAGAAGAACAATACAATACAAAATTCGTGAGGAGATGAAAAACCTCGTGTTAACGCGATATTATTGAACAATTAAGAGGTTCTTAGAATTAAAGGACTTCCGGGTTTTTCAACACTGATTCGAATAATTCTTCCATTTTGTCTGTAGATACAGAGTAGAACGATACATCCTGGGGTGCACTCTATCCTACCCGATCTCTTTGTCGCCATCCAAGGCAATGAGCGCGATGTGTGGCGGTGGTCATGGCAACGGAGCGGCGCCGTCGACGCCACCCGATAACGACCGCGTAAACCCTCCCCCCTTCCACCATACCCCCACCCCCACCCTCACCCCCTTCCATCTTCCGTACACTTCAACATCCAGCCACCAAAAACCCAAACCCCATAACCTATTCATCAATGTGGCGCCGTATAACCCGCACACAAATACCGGACCTTCGATTTCATTTCTGGTTGGTTTTCACAAGGACACACAACAATCATCCAACTATAAAGATATCTCGTTTCACTCAATGGAAATGCCGAATTTTCTTTACATCTCTTATTCTGAGGGGAAAATTTCAAATCGTCATTTTGTTTGTGCAGAAGCCCAACGCTTGACAAGATCGCACGGAGCAAATTGTGAAGAGTTGGGTCATGTACAGCTCCCCCGATGACGTACCGTCATCTCACATTTCCTCTAGATAACTTCATTTATTCGATCACCTACATCCGGGACATTTTTAAAAAATCAAGATACAGTTCCGTACAAGTTAACGACATTAGGCGCAGAAATTGTGAACATCGCGAATGAAACTAATAAATTCGCTAACGATGCGAAATGGAATTCGGATTCTGGATTGTGTCACTTTGGCATTTCGAAAAACAATAAGACGAGCGGTGTAGAGAAGAAAAAAAAGACAACGCCAATAAACAGTGACGTCACGGGGCGAACTGGCGAGGACGTCATCGAACAAACATGTTTATCTCCCGGTCCTCGACTCTCGGTGTCGGGATAGGCAACTGTCGTCCGACACTAAACTAATTATCGGGGATCGAAATATCCCCCCCCCCCTTATCTCTCCTCTTCTCGGATGTCTCAACACTCTGAGGGAGAAGGGGGTGCGTTGCGCAAATGGTTATTTGTCTAAGTGGGGCAATAACGATTACCGAATCATTAGAGGATGCGATGCCGTAATCTTCTTTACTCGGGGCTGAAAGGAGGAGACTGGAGCAGGGGCTGAGGAGGATATTTGCTCCCCACTTTTGGCGGCGTCCCCCCGAAATTGCTGGGCCGTTGCAGCGAGTTTTATGCGCGAATGGCTCTAACCACTCGATAACAACGTCAATTGAGTAGACTGGTATAAACATTTAAATTTCGAGAGAAAACTCAGCGTGTCGTCCAATATTTGAAAGGGGGTTGCTGCTGGTAGTGGTGGTGGTGGTGGCGCTACACTCACTTACGACCGACGGCAGGGATCGTAAAACTGTGGCACGCTGCCAAACAATTCCTAGACTTAGCATCTGACAGATGCACTGTGTGATTGCCTGGCAACACGGGGCAGCAGCAATCCACTCGCCCGCCACCAGAGGTCAGGATCTACTAGATCCGCTCGATCTAATTCGAGATCTCAATTACGCTCTTCAACGCCAGTGACGTCAGCACCTGATACTCGCATTCCCCAGGAAGAATCCGCGTGTAAGAATTTCTCTCGGCCGGGATTTGAACCAGTGATCACGGCATCTCTTCCCACTTACTGTTCTTGTGACGAGACATTTCGCTCAATAATAATGAAATAGAATCTCTTGTTTTGCGAGCATGTTGCAAACGTTGAGAAGCGATTTCAAAGTGTGTCCACCACCGATCGATTTTGGTGGAGGGTGCCCTAGCGGCGGCGGCGGAAAGCGCATTAACGAAATGCCAACTCGACTCGATGGGGGAAAATTACGCAAAACATTTTTATCTGTTTGACGACTGCTCTCAGGGAAGGCGTGCCAATAATATCCAACTTACAACTGGGGGGTCGCGTTCGAGAAGGGGAAATGCCGGCGACGGCAGCGCCCCCTGGCCAATTGTCGCGCGTCAACTGTTACGGCCCGTCCTCGGTATCCGAAAAATAATTCCTCTCTCTCTCTCGCTCTCGTAGGCCCTAATGCGGCAGTGCCCTAGGTCGTAATTACGTTGGCTCTACTTCGGCGCGAATGCCCTTAGTCCCCGCGAGTTGTCTACATTTGCAGTCAAAGTGGGCGAGAGCGAAAAGTGAGGGTGGTCTCTATAAGTTTTTGGCACAAATCCAGCCAAGAGGAAATGGGTTTTCGACATTTGTGGGTCCCCCTCCCCTTCCCGACGAAACCCACTCGATCAACGACCAAATCGTACATGACTGGGCGAGTGGCCAGGATATATGGACGAGGGGAATCGTAAAAATGGTGAGCGGATTCGGGCGAGTCGAGGTGGTGGGGTGGAGGGAAACTGGAGCAGAAATTGAGGGGGAGTGTTGAGGGTGGGCATCCCCTGGAGAAGGTGGAGGTGGGGGACACGAAAAGGGTAAACAACAACGTTGGATTGTCGGCTGTCATAAATTAAAGGTCAGTGCAATGACCTTTCCATTCCCGCTCCGCCCCCATCCCCCTCATCCTATCATTTACCCCCAAAACTATCCCCTTTCGAAACCAACACTAGTACGAAGTCTAAACTCAAATTTTCGCGGTTTGGAATCCGACTTGTTAGAGATTTTGTTTGAAACGCGCCCCCACCAGGAAATTTTGTCACCTTTGCCCTAAATGAAGGAGACCCCCTCACCACTGGATGAAGACCAAAAATTATTAAAGGTTGTGCTGAGGGATAAGTTGTCGTCGTCACATTGTCGACGGTCCCGGGGTTCTAGGCGTTGAGGGAGCGGGAGAAAGGAAGAAAGGGGGCTGAGGATGGGATAAGGGGGTGGTCCTACAGGGCCATTGGCCCCGTCTCCACACCACCCCCTCGCCACCCACCAGTACCGGAGAGCTGTCATTATGCGCCATTTTCAAACTCCGGTGTCAAATCTGTGTTTGGGCGCATCCAAGCGGGGATTCCGCACATGGCCAGTGGGTGGGAGGTCGACCGGAAGATAATTCAATTGGAGCGGCGCTGCGATCGCTCGCCCTCGTAAACATTTGGGCGCATTTGGGGGTCTTCGCGCTCGTCTATACGATGCAGGGGGCGGGGTCGCACCGGTCAATAAGAATTCTCACACTCACAACAGGCTAGCCAATAGGAGGAAAGATTTTTGAACGAGTACTTTTCAGAGAGGGGAAAGGTGTTATGGGGCGGACGAGGAAGAAAGTAGGGATGGAAGTGGCGCCATTGCCTAGAACACACTTTGCTAGGAAGGTCAACTGAGAAATCGTTAACTTTAATGGTGCCCCTAGATAACTCGATGGGCGGCAATCACACCGTGCACGCGAGTTTAGCGGAACAGACGAACAGTGGGGATGATTTATACCCCAGTTTCACTGTGAGCATACTTGAGCTTGCTCGATATATTTGAATTGTGCTTGAGATTGGGGCAAATGGGTCTTCGAGTTTACAGACACTTTTTAGAAATACAGATCCGTGTTTTAAAAATGTCGTGGACATTTGAGATGGCCGAACTGTCATTCGAAAACGAGCAGTATTATCTGGTCCTAGCATGGACTCGCCTCTCTTGTTCCAATGTCTAAACGCACCTTGGACAAGCACGTATTTTAAAATTCACAAGCGGATTAGAGAGAGATGGGCGAATTGTCATTCGAGACCGAACAATACTTTCTTGTCATAGTACGGCCTCTCTTATCCAGTTCTAATATCTTAACGCACCCTGCTCATACATGCTTGGTCAGTGTAACTATGGGAAAATTAGAAAATTCGTATTTTGTTTTAAAATAACAATTCTTTTATTCAAGAACAAATATTTGGCAGCATAAATATTTCGTGGCATAGAAAAAGTAATTGCAACGCCATGTTAGAAATTTATGTTGAACCTGTCCAATTAAGAGCGATCCATGAAAATAGATGGTAATGTAGGGTAGTGGTGTATCGCAAAAAGTATTTTTGACAATCATCCTGCTATTGTTCGGTGTCAGTCGTTCGGGCAATAGAACATTTGGCCGCACACACATGCACTATAGGTTAATTGATCGTAATGTAGGCAGGCGCTAACGTTAACCTGATTACGGGGCAATTGGCACCGGCCAAAAACGAGCTTTTACGTTGCCGAAATTGTAGAGCCCATTCCGACACACGAGCGACGACGCCAACAGATCTAACAATTAGGTTACGCTAAAAATGACAAACGCACCACCAGCAGGCAACAAATAATGTAACACATGTCCCTCTTTTCCAGTCCACGAATCCACCTGAGGCTGCGAAAGGTGCGAGAATAAAAATGAGTGCAGCGGAATCGAGACTCTCTAATGTCTTTGGAAATCCCCCCCTCATCCTCCCTCCGACAACGCATTGTTTGGTTAGATGGTAAATTAAGTTCGTTAGGAATTACCACGCTCGAATCTTTAAAGCTGATGACCTTTCGATTGGAGGTTGTGCAATTCCTGTTAGGAGCAAAGAGCCTCTAATTCGCTTTCAACTGTTAATGTGACCGGGAAGAAAAGAAGGAAATAAAATTGCGAATTTCCTCACCAGGATAAAATGCACATTAAGCATCATTTAAGCTCGGCTACATCCATACAGTGATGATGTGATAGTGGCACAATCTCTTTCATTTTCGAATTCGTTCCTACAAGAAGTGAAATTTCGAGTTGGATCATTACCCTAATTGATATTTGGCGAATTTCTTTTTATATAAATAATGATGATTACGATTGCGTGCGCCGTGAAAGACATATGCACCGTGCTCGAAGCACAAAGGGACACAAAAACGAACACCCTCAAGCTCATTTTGGTGTTCATCCAAGTAACAAATCGGATCTGGATGGTCTTCGTCCCACCACAGAGGGCGCTGGTGCATCAACTGGAACTTCTTGCTCTTGTGAAACCTCCTATTGCTGATTCAAATTTATTCAAATTCTAATGTTTCTACCGATATTGGAGTTGAGAATTAAAAATAGCCCTCGCATTGTAACCGTCGCTTAAATGTGTGGAATTAGCCACCAGGAGGCGCATTATTTATTTCCCGTGACAGCCTCATAGTAGAGTCGACGAAATTGCTCCGAATATTTTCGCATCAACAAAATGCGACAATCATTTGTACACAAATGTCTATAACTGACTAGAATCTCCCTCAAGACACTTTAAATTACCTTCGTAGCAAAATGTACGCTGGAGAGAGAGTTATTTTTCATTTCTACGATTGTTATATTCCGACTTTGAAAAATGACTCGAAACATTAGAGGATATGGCAAAGAGGTGTGGCGAAGGGGGGGTAGTTCAAATGGCCTAGCTTCATTTCGGTATTCAGATAAGAAAGTCATCGTTGAGCCAATTCAGCTTCCCAGAAAATTAATATCATATCACATTAGAAAGATCAATCACCAGGTTTAGAACCAATAAAGTCTCAAAAGCATCATTTACACTATAGGGATCATTTCGAGTTTTGCTCCATGTAAATGTCATTTTGTTTCGGAGTCCCTAATCCTATGCTCGTCCGTCCCAAACAAAATGACGTTTCTATGTATGTAGGCAACCCGTGAAACGTCTCTGATATCGGCCACAGTGATCTCTAGCTCTGAAATCCGCCGCCCAGAGCAGAGGTTGCGTCGGTCGTCCACCAGATGGCGCCCACTCCAGACACAAGACAAACAGCCGCACATAAATCACAAATCGGCTCACTCCCTCTAACTCTTGATACAGTGTATAAAATCGATTCGGGTGTAAACATGAGCGATGCGAGACGGACGACTAGCGAGGTGACAAGAACTGCCATGCCCCTACCGCCGCCGCCAGCGCCACCACCCGCCCACCACCAGCGTCTTGCGGCACGACACAAAGCCAAGTCAGATAAAGCCTTAAGATTCGAGAGGCGCTCTTCACACCAAACGGAGAGACAGCAACAAACGCAATTGTCAAGTCCCACCGCAAAAACGACATAAACTACACGAATTCACCATATTCACTTTCCTTTGTCCAACTGCATTCTAGGCATTCCAGTTCTTTGGGCTCACATGGATGAGGTGATAGGTCATAGGAGAGATCGTAATTTGGACGATGGAGAACGGATATTTGGGGTGGACCAAAAAAATGGAGCCCAAGCTATTGCCTGGGTTTACTGTAACCACCAATTTAATTCAATTTCAACTTAAATTCAAAATTTAATTTCAAAATCAATTTCAGAATTTAACGCTATCCTCTTGGGCACTCTACACTTGTTTCTTACCTTCTGCTTCTTTCTATATATATTCGATATTACATTTTGAAAAATTCGAATTTTCACGAGCTATACGTCATGCAGTGGTGCCTCATGTTTCTTTTTTATATTTAAAAATTTGGATTTTCAATCGCTTGACAATTGTTATGTTAAATTGAAAAAGAATCATTTTTAAAATATCTATTTGAT